>OZ002736.1:12626496-12729074 GCA_963924305.1 Polygonum maritimum | reverse complement strand
CCATGATTAGGTTGAACTCAGCGAGAATATATGGAGGAAGATTCTTTAAAAGCACCCTGGATTTTCCTTCATCATCGATGATGAAGGATTATTCCAGGACATCCAAGAAGAACCTTTGCAAGGACCAAGATGCATATCTAGCTGAGTGAAACGCCAATTTCCAGCCTAATTGTGTTTTGGGCCACACTTGTTATTTTGGGCCATTAGCATTTTATTAGCTTTTAATGTAATTTCTTTTATTTAGCATTTTAGTATAAATAGCCATAGTTAGTTTTGAATTTCAAGCAGTTTTAGCCTAGCCTTGATTAGAAATCAGATTTGGAGAGTGTTTCTCCCTAAGGGGGCCGAGTGCCTCTTGAAGGGGTTCGGTTTCGATGGTTGTAGCTTGGCTCGTGATTGTGTGTGTCGATTCCATCGAGGATTGGTGCTAGCAGCCGATCACAAGCATCCTCCTTGTGCTTTTGGAGCTGTGTTCTCCTCTTGTGTAGGGTTGTATTGGGTTGGTCTTTCGATCATTCATTCTGGTTCTCGTTTTAAAAGCAACGAGGGTCTTTGTGTTGTTTCGTTGGGTTATCCCTTCCATTATCAATCTATCCTTCGTTTCCATTGTTATCATTTGTTTCTTCCTCATTTCTGATTCGTTTCCTTGTTGTTTCTTTCATTTTCGAGTCAAATTTGACCATTGTTCCTTTGTTTCCTTTGTTTGAGTCTATGGTGTTGAAGATCGGGCCACCGACGGCTAATCCCCGTATCAAATTGGTATCAGAGCCAAGATTCGAGGACGAATCTTCGCCAAGAAGGGGAGGATGATGAAGGAAAATCCAGGGCGCTTTTAAAGAATCTTCCTCCATATATTCTCGCTGAGTTCAACCTAATCATGGAGCCATTGAGAGCTAGCAACCGCCAAGAAGCTCGAGAGTTGCGTGAGCTTAGGGAGACAATGAGACGAGATGAAATTGTGTACCAACGGAGGAAGAAATATATTAAGAAGATGAGAGCGCGTATTGAGAAACGAGAAGCTTATGAGGTTGAAGGAAGAGAATGGAGTGAAGACGAGTCATGCACCTCGGAGCCTTGGAGCCAGCCAAGGTGTGCTCGGAGCCAGCTTGGACACACTTCACCCAGCTTAGTCCTTTAGTTTGTTATTGTTTAGGTTATTTGTTAGTATTTTCTATTTAATTGTATTTTCCTTTATTTAGCATTTTATTATAAATAGCCTAGCTTAGTTTTCATTTGAGGAGTTTTAGCCTAGCCTTGATTAGAAATCAGATTTGGAGAGTGTTTCTCCTAAGGGGGCCGAGTGCCTCTTGAAGGGGTTCGGTTTCGATGGTTGTAGCTTGGCTCGTGATTGTGTGTGTCGATTCCATCGAGGATTGGTGCTAGCAGCCGATCACAAGCATCCTCCTTGTGCTTTTGGAGCTGCGTTCTCCTCTTGTGTAGGGTTGTATTGGATTGGTCTTTCGATCATTCATTCTGGTTCTCGTTTTAAAAGCAACGAGGGTCTTTGTGTTGTTTCATTGGGTTATCCCTTCCATTATCAATCTATCCTTCGTTTCCATTGTTATCATTTGTTTCTTCCTCATTTCTGATTCGTTTCCTTGTTGTTTCTTTCATTTTCGAGTCAAATCTGACCATTGTTCCTTTGTTTCCTTTGTTTGAGTCTATGGTGTTGAAGATCGGGCCACCGACGGCTAATCCCCGTATCACCACTCGTCCTCTTTATCTTTCTTGTCAGCAGGAACGGTAAGGTCGCCTTTCATGATCACTTTCCAGCACTGATAGTTCTGACTCCTAATGAAGTTCTCGAACCTGATCTTCCAGCGGTTGAAGTTTCCATCCGTCAGGCGCGGAGGCTTCACAAAAGAGATTCCAATAGGTTCCATGTCCATTTTCACCTACCACTCAGTAAGAATCTAGAGCGCCTGCTCTGATACCAATTGTTGTATCGTTAGTAACTGAGGGACGTCCTTTACTTTGGTAAAGGCGTCCTTTGGTCAGGCGTCCCTACGAGGAGTAGGGGCGTCCTTGAGTAATGCAGCGGAATAAAGTACTAAACAGGAGAATAATGAACACAGTGAATTATAGAGGAACCACTCAAGACCAAGTAGTCCTTGAGTGTAAACCTCTACCTCCTTGGAGGATTTGTGAATAGCTTTTCCTTTATATTAAACGTCCTTACAGTTGTACTGGCGAGTCTTTAAAGTTCTCTGGCACTTAGCTTTTCTCCCTAAGTCCACTAGTAAAGGGCTTCTGTAAGCCTACAACTTAAGCAAGTTTAATCTATTAAAGGACTCTATCCCTACGTCCTACAGTACTTCGTAGCACTCTCTTTCTCTTTTTGGGTTTTTCTGAATACAAACTGTTTTGTGGTTTTGGTTACAAATCTCACTCGATCTAGCACATGTCTTAGCACTGTTCTTGAGTTCTTGAGCTAGTTCTTCGTGTTCTTGAGTGAGCTGCTTTCCTCTGATTCTCTCTGAATATTCTCTGAAAGCGTTAACGTCACAATAAATGCCTTGGGGTATTTATAGGACTTGGGGAAGGGCGTCTTTCTCTTCTGACGATCATGCCCTTCGTGGACGTGGCTACAAGATCTTCCTCCACGTATGATGGCGGTGATGAGGAAGCTTCCTGTATCCAGCTGTGTGTGATGAACTCCGCTACAAGCTCGGCCGCCACGTGTTGATGAACTCTGCAACAGGATCGTCCGCCACGTAGTGTTGGACTCCGCTACAGGATCGGTCTCCACGTGTCCTTGGATGATCAAATATTGTCGAGTGATGTCATCCTGTCGGCTAGAGAGTAAGGACGCCTTTCATGCGTTCCTACTTGCTTGGGACTCCGTCCTTAATCAAGTAGTCTCTTGCTGGTCCTTACTTCCTGTTAGCTAGCGTCCCTAAGCGTAGGAAACGCTTCACACACTTGTTGTCCTTTTGTCACTGGCGTTCCTGAACACTTGGACAAATTTATTAGAATCAAAGTGAGTTTGTCATATCAAAACTAAGGGACGGTTGTGGGCACACTGCCAAGTACGCAAGCGTCCTTGATAGCGTCCCAACATGGAAGAAGAGGCTTCTTACTATAGAATAGATGAAGAACAAATGAGAGAAGAGAGGGAGAGGTGCAATCTTATCCTCTTACTTCAGTTCTTACTTCTAAGGGAGATGTGGTCGGGAGTCAATGGAAAACCCCAAGCCTAGAAGTGATGGAGTAGTGTGGCAGGGGAGAAGTAGATGTAAGCAGAGAAAATTGGTGCAAAATCATAGGGGCCTTCTTCTTGACGCACCAAAGTCCCATCACTGCAACCGATCCGCGATCACTGATTAGGCACACGCGGTCGCATGTCCTTTGTGGTCGCGATCGCTAGCCGTGATCATTGGTTCTTCGATTTTCCTAACTTTATTTTCTTTTAAACTACTCCTAATTTATAGTTTTTCTAAGATTATCTCCTGTAATTATTATTGAAATTTTATATCTAATTTAAGATGAGTTTGACAAGTTCAAAAATAATACCTTCATTAGGCCCTTTTTAACTATATCACGTTGAAGAATAATTCTATAATCTTCCATAAATATTATAACACAATCAAACTTGGAATAGCACCTCAAATATGAGAACTCTAATTTCTGCCCCTTCATATTTAAACTTAGGTTTCTCTATCGTTTTTAATCTTGATCACAAATTAGAACCATATGCGAAATCCACTCAAAAAAATCTTCATAATCCCTAAACATTCCTATTGATCCCTAAGGCCTTTAAATTCTAGATTGAAAGCTCGTGTGTCTGTTCCATATGAAGCAAAGGTTACCGGTACAAGTTGGTCTCATAGCCACCTTTAGCGTTGTTTTTCATCTCTATCTAATTTTGATCCATTGCCAATAATAGATAACTGATATCGCCATCTCCCATTGTTGCATTTGCCACCAACTTTCAACACCCGAGGGTGTCGCTACCATCTCATAAAATCTCATCATCACCACTATAAAACTTGATGTGTCCTAGTCTCGGATTGAATCCGATCTTGCCTAGACTGAGTCGCCCGAGACCTTGGCAACCGATCTCGTTCTTTATTATGAATTTCCATATTTAGCATATTTCTATTCATAACATGTTGTATTTTGTATTATTGCTATTTTGGACGTGTATCTTCTTATACTTAAGAGACCAATCCATTAAGCTAGAATAAGAGGTCCATTAGGTGACCTATGCTTCTTTTCGTTTTCTATTTGAGTTCCCAATGTAATCCTATCTTCATCACATCAAGTTTAACCTAAAGTTAAGTACGAGTTGATTGTTCCTCCTTCTTTGGCCTAATGTGACCAAACTACCCTCTCGACACCCAAACCAAGCTACTCCATCATCATATCCGGATTCATCACGTTTAGTCTTTGTTTAAGCAAGCCCTATATTTCTTTGTTACCTTTCTTCTATCGAGGCAAACACATAGCCTCTCACTCAAAATTTTATTTCTCCCTCGCTATGATGAACCTCGACTAGCGTGCACCGATTAATTATCATATGGTTTAGGATTGTTGTTATGTTTGACCTTTCTCAAAACTGAATATTCTCTAAATTATTTAGTCTCGTGTAACGTCCCTTGTTTCTTTTCCAACACTATTGGTTGATATTTGTTGCCTCTTATGGGAATATCAGATAGGAAAGGGAAGGCTATTTAGGAATAACCGAAGACTCAAGATATGCATGAAGGATGGAAGAAGGAAGGAAAGAAGGATGCAAGACTTTTTTAAATGTTTTTTTGTTTATTTTGTGGTTCCCAGATGCTTTTGTGTCATTTCGAAGCTTGTATTTTCATTGCAACACTCTACTTTTATAAAGACAACAATAGAGGATGTAAGAGCCACTGTAACCAA
Source organism: Polygonum maritimum (assembly GCA_963924305.1). Classification (NCBI taxonomy): domain Eukaryota; kingdom Viridiplantae; phylum Streptophyta; class Magnoliopsida; order Caryophyllales; family Polygonaceae; genus Polygonum; species Polygonum maritimum. The sequence goes on along the minus strand of OZ002736.1, from coordinate 12,724,202 downwards.
ATTCTACTTTTGTTATAAATGTCATGAATTCGTTTTCCGCTATCAATTGTGTTATGTTACATAGCGTTAAACGACTTTGGACGGTAAAATCTGAGGTCCCTGGCGCTAATACCCTAGCTTGTGAAATCGGAGTGTTGCATGTTGCTCGAACCCTTCAAGTATCTATGGTGGACAAAAGCCTCACTACTTCTGAAGTTTCAAAAGTAATGAAGTGTGTAGATCATAAGAAAAAAGAAGAAGGATCGAGCAAGAGGTGGGATAGTGATTGGAGGCAACATGAAGCTATTCTATTAAAAGTCCAACATGTTTTTTAGGAGTAACGGGACAAGGTGGTAGGCCATATTGAGTGACAGTGTGACATGTTTCTTGCAAGACGGAAGAATTGAGCTTTGGCATAGAATTTCGAGGAGGTTCAAAGTGCAAAAGCATCGATAGAAACTTGTGTTGGTGCCTTACCTGTTAAGATTTGAAGTCGACAATCACCTTGACCCGAGAACTTAAACGATGATGGAAGGTCAAGCTAATGACCTTAAACAAGCGTTGGATAGGCGGCAACCCATAATTTATGTTTTCTTTCTTTAAAAACAGTTTAAGTTCCGTTCAAGTCTAACAACAGACACTAGACCTAGTTCCGTGTCTAGTCCAGAACTCGACCAAGTTCTAACTTGTGTTCTGGTGCCATACTCTAACACGGGCAAGAACTCTGTCAAGTTTTGGCCCGAATTACGGCCGAGTCCAGAACGATTAAATTTTTTTTTCCTTTTCTCCTTCCCTTCTCTTCCTGCTCGCCCGCATTCTCTCCTGTCCCCGAAGATGGGAAATATGCATCTGAATATCTTGGGAACGATTCCAACATCGCCATTAGCTAGGTTATTATGAGGATATAAGTATAAAAGCACTTAAGGATAAGGGGATCAATCTCTTAATGATTGGGAATCTATTGTTTATGATCAATAAGTATATCAAATTAGATCATACATTCCAGTTCTTATGATTCTCTCAACTCTATACTTCGAACGATACATGAGGAATTCGACATCGGATGACACATTTCTACTATTGCATTATGGTGGTCACATTTCTACTCTTGCCTTAGGAGGAATTTGACATCGGACCACAATTGATAAATAGAAAAGAGAGAAAAAGAGGTGGAGCTTGACTATATATTACGGTTGTCTTGAGCATAAAGCTTCTATAGAACTTCTTGCGGCGTCCTCTAGGGGACTTGGCGTTTCTAGAAGTAATGTAATCCTTACAAATATAGAAGTAGAATCCGTCATGAAAAAATAAGAATTGTATGTAGAATATTGTGAGAATAAGAATCCTGTGAAGATACAAAACATAGAATATCCATAAAATAATATAATGTCGTATTTCATCTCTGAAACGACGTTAAACGCCAACATTGAGCTGTAATGCGGATTCTCTATGCAAAAAAGTATAATAATAGTCAATCTGATATCGGACGATAGATACTGTTGCATTTTTGGTTTCATGAATTAGAGTTTGAAACAATTAAAGCAAATTGAAAACTAGATCACATCATATTATCTGATTCAGTTACCAACGTGTGATGACAAGATCTATATCATACCTATTGGGCTCCCTCCTTAATTGGAGTAAATTAATCAAATTAGCCTATGATGATAAGCCCAATTCAAAGAGCAGTCTACAGTTTGTGGGTAGATTAATGAATAATCTAGAAGTATGTAACTAGGGTGGTAAATAAGATCTTTTTGTGGGGCATTCTAGAATTTAGGAGAAAGTTTGCAAATGAAAAAGCAAAAGAAAATTCTAAATTAGGATTATTCTAGATTAGGGTTTAATGAAGGGTGAGTGACACCCGTCACCTATAAATACATGTAGTGGGTAGCATTTTGGGTCATAGAGCAAGTTAAGATCAAAGTGAGAGTCTTAGTGTGTGATTGTGCCCACAAAAAATATGAAGCCTTGTAAAATCTCTTTCCACATAAATATAAAAGCTTAGTGTTTGTAACTAGTTGTCCACTTCCTATCTTACGCCGACAAAGAGGGAAAAGTCGAGTTTTTCCAACAGTGGTATTAGAGCCAGGTTCGTTCTTCGTCAACAATAGCTCATTTGATTCAAGATGGAGGCCATTTCTACACAAGATAGTGAGATGTTCAAGCTCACAACGGACAACTACTCACATTGGAGGACGGTGATGGAAGATCACCTGTATTGCAAGGATTTGCAAGAGCCCATCATTACCAAGACCAAGCCGCAAGGAAAGAGTACTAAGGAGTGGGATCTCCTAAACAGGAAGATGGTCGCAATGATCCGTAAGTACATCAATAAATCTTAATTTGAGCATGTTGCTGATTGTACAAATTCTTTTGAATTATGGAAAAAGCTTGATTCCCTAATTCAAAAGAAAATGCCTTGTAACAAAGCCCTCTCAATGTGACGGTTAGTAAAGATGGAGTATAAGGATGGGCAAAACATGATTGAGCACTTATATAATTTCAAGGGGTTCATCAATCAGCTAAATAAGGTTGAGATGAAGGTCGGAGACGAAATGCAATCCCTTCTACTCCTAAGTTCCCTTCTAGAGAGTTGGAACACATTTGTGGTTACTCTAAGTAACTCCGTACCAGATGGGAAGCTTACCATGGACACCATCAGTGAAGCCTTCTAAATGAAGAAGCCATGAGGAAGAAACGAGGTGAGAATGCTCAGTCGGTGGCGAACGTCGTTCACAATTGAGGTAGAGACGAGACAAGTGGGCGTAGTAGAACCCGAGGCCAAGATCAATCTCGAGGACGATCCAAGTCACGCTCAAGGGTTACTTGCTATTATTGTGGCAACTCGGGCCACATCCAAGCAGATTGCCGAAACTTTAAGAGGGATCACAGGGCTGGCACCATCAAACCTGACAAGTTCAACTCTATGAAGAAGCAAGGCGAGAAGAGTACTAGTGTCGTGGCAGACGAAGGTGAGGACATCTACCTCATAGGTGAAGAAAACTTCTTAAACATTGCCTTTAATTATAGCTCTTGGATCGTCGACTCCGCTGCATCCTTCCATGTCACCCCACATGAGAGTTTCTTCTCATCTTACCAAAGTGACGAATTTGGTAACGTCCAAATGGGAAATCAAGATAGGAGTAAAATTGTCGATAAGTGAGACGTTACCTTGACATCGAACATAGGATGCCAACTCGTCCTTAAGGAGGTAAGACATGTCCCTGATATGCACCTTAATCTCATATCAACTGGAAAGTCGGATGATGCCAGTCTCGCGAATCACTTTGGAGATGGCAATAGGACACTCACCAAAGGAAGCTTGGTCCTGGCTCGTGGAAACAAGGAGGGGTCGTTGTATGTTACATAAGCAAAGGTCCACATCGGGGAAGTGAACACATCAGGAGCTGACATGGAGCTATGGCACAGAAGGCTTGGGCATATGAGCGAGAAGGGTCTTCAAATCCTCGCTCGTAAGCAACTCCTCCCGAATTTGCAAGTTAGCATTCTTGAACCATGTGTTGATTGTGTGGTTGGCAAATATCATAGAGTTTCTTTTCAAAGATCTTCACAACCTAGGAGAATAAAACATATCCTTGATCTCATGCACACCGATGTATGCTCTATGTCCAAAAACTCCCTTGGTGGTGCATCGTATTTTGTCACCGTCATAGATGACCACTCAAGGAAGGTTTGGGTAAACATGTTGAAATCCAAGGACCAAGTCCTTGAAGCATTCAAGGAGTTCGTTGACCGAGTAGAGCGTGAGACGGGTAAGACGCTTAAGAGTGTGCGATCAAACAACGGTGGTGAGTATCGAGGTCCTTTCAAAGCTTTTTGCAAAGCTTATGGGATCAGGTTGGAGAAGACACCGCCTAAACGCCACAACTAAACGGGCTAGCTGAGAGGATGAACCGAACGATTGAAGAAAGAGTTTGATGTATGCTCTCTCATGCCAAATTACCCAAGTCATTCTGAGGAGAAGCTGTAATGACAGCGGTTGACGTCATCAATCTCACACCATCTATTCCTCTAGAAGGAGATGTCCCAGAGCATGTATGGTCATGCAAGAAGGTCTCCTACAATCACTTGAGGGTGTTCGGGTGCAAAGCGTTTGTTCATATTCCCAAGGATGAACGGGCCAAGCTAGATCCTAAAACAAAGGAATGCATCTACTTAGGATCACCACGAGATGAGTTTGGCTACCGACTTTGGGATCCAGTCAACAAGAACGTCGTCAAAAGCTGAGACGTTGTGTTCTTTGAGGATCAGACGATCAAAGACATCCAATGATCGGAGAAGCCAAGGTCAAGAGCTAGTAGGAGCCAAGATGATAGTTCTCCTCCTGTATGACAAAATGATCCAAAGGAAGCTGCCGAGAATGATGATGCTAGTACATGAGATGATGACCAAGCGGAGATGGTGGAGCCAGAAGAAGAAACTAGCACCCCGGCAAGGCCCTAGCCAAGACGACCCACCAAAGATAAGAGACCGTCTACGCGATACAACCAAGAGGAGTATGTGACACTCACGGATCAGGGGAGCCTCAAAGTTACAATGAGGCCATCAACGACATCCACAAGGAGTAGTGGAAAGGCGCCATACAAAAGGAGATGCAATCCTTGCACGAAAATCACACTTACGAGTTAGTGGAGCTGCCTAAAGGAAGGCGTTCCCTGAAGAACAAGTGGGTGTATCAAATCAAATCTGAGGAGAGCAACTCAAAGCCCCGATACAAGGCCCGTCTAGTTGTGAAAGCATTCAACCAAAAGAAAGGAGTCGGTTTTGAAGAGATATTCTCTCCAGTGGTGAAGATGTCTTCAATCCGAGTTGTTCTTGGTCTAGCAGCTCCTCTAGACTTGGAGATTGATCAACTCGATGTTAAGACAACTTTCCTTCATGGTGACATTGAAGAGGAGATCTACATGGAGAAAATAGAAGGATTTGCGGTCCCAGGCAAGGAGAATTTAGTGTGTCGACTAAAGAAGAGTCTCTATGGTCTAAAGCAAACACTAAGGCAGTGGTACAAGAAGTTTGACACTTTCATGGCGAGCCATGGGTTCAAGAAAACCATGAATGATCGTTGTGTCTTCGTGATGAAGTATGCTAGTGGTGACTTCCTAATACTTCTACTTTATGTCAATGATATGTTGATCATAGCTCATGATCATAAGAAGATAGTTGCATAAAAGAAAGATTTGAGCAAGTGGTTTGCTATGAAAGATTTGGGGCCAACAAGACAAATTCTTAAGATGAAGATCAATCGTGATAGAACGAAGAAGCTACTTTGGCTAGCCCAAGATCAATACATTGAGAAGGTGCTGGAGAGATTCAACATGCACAAAGCCAAGCCGGTAAGTACTTCACTTGCTGGACACTTTAAGTTAAGTTCAAAGCAGAGTCCAACAAGTGAGAAGGAGAAGGAAGAGATGAAGAACACCCCATATGCATCAGCCGTAGGCAGTCTTATGTACGCAATGGTGTGCACTAGGCTTGACATTGCCTACGCAATTAGAGTTGTAAGTCGTTTCCTAGCTAATCTAGGAAAGGAGCATTGGCAGCAGTCAAATGGATCCTTAAATACCTAAGAGGTGAAGACATTTAGCCTGATTTATATTAAGTATGTATGGTATATAAGTAGGTTAATGAAACTGTTATAAGAATATTAGATGCTTAACTGTATTTAGAAATAGTTGGTTATGTAACTGTCATAAAAGGTAGTTGTAACTGTCATAAGGAGCAGTTTATATGTGATAGTATATATATTGTAGAATGAAAATATGAGGTGTCTAATGCCTCTGTAAAAATGTTTACACATATGAATGGAAGTTATGTGTTGAACAAATTGCCTGAGTTTTGTATTCTGAAAACCGACGTGTAAATTGAATTTGTGAGTGGTGAATTCTATCATTTGGTATCAAAGCAAGATCGAAACACCAATCGAAACATTCAATCATGTCGAAAGACGATTCAGGAATCAGTGGCCTGAAAACGCCCTTGAATTCAAAGACATCTGATGATGGGGTGAAGATTCAAGGAGAAAGGATGATCACGTTACAATATCCCATGTTGACAAAGACGAATTACACAGCGTGGGCAATTAAGATGCAGGTTTTCATGTCAGCACAAGGGGTGTTTGAAGCAGTTGATGGAGATGGGCCGATTGACACAAAGAAGGACAAATTGGCCTTGGCTGCAATATATCAAGCAATCTCTGAGGACATGTTGTTGCAATTGGGTGCAAACAAATCTGCTAAAGAAGTTTGGAATATGATCAAGATGATGAATCAAGGGGCTGACCGAATTAAAGAAGTTCGAATCCATACCTTGATGAGAGAATTTGAAGGACTGAAGATGAAGGAATCTGAAACCATAGACGATTTTTCAAGAAAAATGAATATAGTTTTGTCTAAACTTAGAGGGCTTGGAAATCAAATGGAGGAAGAGAAAGTTGTGAAGCAATTCCTGAGATCAACTTCATCAAAGTTGATTCAATTAACCTCCATAATTGAAGAATTTTGTGAATTAAAGACCAAAACCATGGATGAGATAATCGGTTCTTTAAAGGCACACGAGGAGAAGATCCAAGAATTTGGTGAAAAGAACTTGGAGAATGCACTCTTAACTCGGGCAGAATGGAAGGCAAGAGATAAGAAGAAGCATAAAGAGAAATCCTCAATAGATAAGAACAACTCTCATGGGGACAAAATTCGCAGGAATGAATCTGAAAAATCAAAGGGAAAAGAGAAGAGAGATTCATACAGTAATGAGAATGGTGACCAAAAACAGAAACGTAAGTTTGACAAGAATAAAATTAAATGTTACTCATGTGGCAAGATGGGTCATCTTTCTTACGAGTGTGAATCTAAAGAGAAAGATGAGAAGGACAATCTAATCATGAAGAATAATGATGAAGATGAGCCTGCATTACTAGTGGTTGAAACACAAGAACAAGAGGCTTTGCTACAGAGTCATGTGATGAAGAAGGCAGACAATGAAGACGTGTCAGCCATAGAATTCAGCAAATGGTATCTGGATAGTGGGGCCAGCAATCATATGACAGGTTGTGAAGACTATTTTACTGATCTCGATAAGAGTATTGGAGGTCGAGTGAAGTTTGGAGATGGATCGTTCATCAACATTTCTGGAAAGGGGTCTGTCATCTTTTCAAGTAAGTCTGGTGAACATGTCCCTCTTTCAGATGTTTATTTCATTCCACAATTGAAATCAAATATCATTAGTCTTGGTCAATTGGATCAAAACAGGACTAAGGCAGTAATTCAAGAAGGAACGCTGAAGCTGTGTTCCAGGAATGGAAAATTAGTTGCAAAAGTGCAGAGACAGACTAACAAGTTGTATACCTTGCACTTACAAGTGGTTAAACAAGAATGTTTGATGGACAAATTATCTAATCAAAATTGGTTATGGCACACCAGGTATGCCCACTTGAACTTTAAAGCTTTGAGAAAATTAGCAAAGAAAGGGATGGTAAGGGGCTTGCCGGACATAGAACAGGTTAATCAGTTATGCGATAGTTGTGCTGTGGGGAAGCACCACAGATCGTCTTTCCCTCATGAATCCACATACAGAGCAAAGGAGCTATTGGAATTAATTCACGCTGATTTATGTGGTCCAATCAACCCGTCATCCATTGGAGGTAACAAGTACTTCCTTTTGTTGGTTGATGATTGCTCCAGATTTATGTGGGTTAAAATTCTGAAAAGTAAGGATGAGTCCTTTGCTAAGTTTGTAAACTTTAAAGTTGGAGTAGAAGCTGAAATAGATAGAAAAATCAAGGCTCTAAGGACAGATAGAGGTGGAGAGTTCACTTCAACCATGTTCAAAGAGTTTTGTGAAAAGGAAGGGATAAAAAGATTTTTGACAGCTCCATACACCCCACAACAAAATGGTGTTGTAGAGAGACGAAACCAAAGTGTAGTGGAAGCTGCAAGATGTATGATGAAAGCTAAAGGAGTGCCTAGTGAGTTTTGGGGAGAGGCTGTATACATCTTGAATAGATCTCCAACAAAATGTAACCAAGAGGAGACGCCATATGAAGTGTTGTATGGACGAATTCCAACAGTGACTCACTTCAGGGTATTTGGAAGTGTTGGTTTTGTGAAGAATGTAACCCCTAATCTGCCCAAGCTTGAAGATAGGAGCAAGAAAATGATGTTCATTGGGTACGAGGAGGGCTCAAAGGCCTACAGGTTCTTTGATCATGAGAAAAATAAAGTCGTGATCAGTCAAGATGTGCACTTTGATGAAACCAAAGATGTGAACTGGTGCAAGAGTAACGAACAAGATAGCAACCAGAATAAGTCTCACACATTCAGCGTTTCAATTATACAAGAGGATGGAGGAGACGCCAATCAAAGTGACGATATTGATGGAAATTCTCCACGTCTGAATTCTCAATCTCCTATTTCTTAGCCTGGTAACCTGAACTTGAATTCACCAAGTGATAGCCTATTGTCTAATTCCAACGCAAGGTAGCACTTTTCAGAGAATTATGATCACACGCCTCTGAAATTCTGTAATAACCCTATATTTTCCTAAGGGTATAATGGGAATTTTACCTTTTTATCGAAAATATTAATAATAAGTTGTTATTAATATTTAATAAAAATAATAACCCTTGCTAATAATATAAATTGTGTTGGAACTATGATTAAATGAATTTTAAGAATAATGTAATGGTAACATAAGTCATAAGCTTATAAAATCATCTTAATAATTATTTGAATTATTATAAGCTTTATTATATTAAAATGTAGAAAATTATGTTCATATACTATTTAATAAAATTCTTTTGTGATAAATTATAATATAAGATTTATCATAGTGAAGTGTCAATTTTATAAGTAATTATGTCATAAGGACATAATTGCAACTTTTCGGAAATGTTGGGCTATTTGGGTAAAGCCCAACATCTTCTTCTCCAACTCAACTCAAATTGCACCCAATCTTCAACTGGCCATATCTCCTTCAATTCTCCACGAAAACGGATGACGTCAGTGGCATTGGATTCTCCTCTTCGAGCACTTCAATACCCCTCAATCAATTAGATGAACTAATTAGCCATTTAACCACGATTTCGAGTATAGTTATCGATTAGGGTTGATGGCATTAATTCGAATTGGATAGAATTTGATCAATTGATGGCGTTGTGACTCGGATTGGATAAGGGATAGTGGTGTGGGTGGATAAGGATGAGTAATTAGGCGTTCAATTTGAGTTAATTCACCATAAACATCTTGAATGGAGTGGATAAGAAGATCATAAATTTGGGTGTGGAGTAATGACGTTCTTATCCGATATTGGATGAACGAGAGCAGAAATTCTGGGGCTATAAAATCCCATTCAGTTGAGTGAGCAAAGGTACACAACTACATCCCAAAATCTCTCGAAAATCCATCACAAAAACGCTCCAGAATTGGCCGGAAATCGCCGGAAAGGTCGAAGTTCGCTGCTGTCCTCTGCTTTCGAGGAGCCGACTTCAACGGCCTTGTTCTACTTCGTCCGACAACGAAACGCCGAGCCGTCACCTCCATCGTCTTCGTCTCATTCCCTAGTTTTTGGATCTGCATCCTCCTCGCCGGAAAGCCGCCTGAGATCGCCCAGAAAACGCCGAGAAGTAAGGTCAGCGTGCTCTGTTCTTTTCGAGAGGGGGCTGTCCAATTCGGGGCTTTTTGCGTGGTGACCCGATTGGTTGGTCGGGCCCGACCCGGCCCGGTCAACCTGGGTTCGGTTCTGAATTAAAAATAAAAATAAAAATAAAAATAAAGTTAATTTATTTAAATAAAATTAAAAGTAATAATAGTGTTTAAGTAAATTGCTATTGAAATCTACATGACTATATATACTTAAAAAAATAAAATTGTATAGAGTTTCTCTATTATAAAAATGAATCTAATTTTATCATTATTATTTTGGTTTAAGACTATATAATGTGAGGAATTGTAAGATTTTAGAATGATGATTATAGTTCCTAAGTAAATACTTAATAAATCAGCTTAGAAAATAATTGTGAAATCTATGTAGTATAATGAATTTATAATTTTCATATATGTCAATGATTCTTAGTTATAAAATGAGAAGTAAAAATTATATAAGATTTTACAAAGAAACTTTATCAATAAAATGTTGGAAGGGAAATTAAAATACGAAGGGGTTATTATTAAATTAGAGTCATGAAGGATATGAACTCTAATATTACTTTCTTCAAAATAAATTATTAAAATTTATTTTGAATATTTCTTTTCCGGTCTCATTCGATTAACGAAGATTCGAGCTATCGTCGTTAACCTTTCCTTCGTGAGTCAACCGTAGTCCAACGTCGTATCCGAGGCAAGTGGTTTGGTTCAGTTTTAGCATGCTCGTTTTATCCGTTTGTTGGGAACTAATTGTATGAAATTAAAATGAACTAGGTTGTTGTTTTATTTTTTAGTATTAACGACATTGTTATTCGCGTAGTTGCTATTATTTTTAGGCTACGCTAGTATGGACTTAGGTTCGATCTATGTTGGCCTTGTACGTGGCCTTGCTTGTTTGTTAGCCTTGCAGTGGCTTTGTTTGTTGTTAGCCTCGTAGTGGCTTGTTACGGACTTAGGTTAGAATTAGGGATGGAGCCTTCGGTCCTCGGAACACCTCTCTATAACTGCATTAGGATGGCCCTATACTCTAATGCTGGTCATGACCATGTCGCCTCAACTGCGCGTGAGGGACGTTGCACCTAGCTAGTGCATTCTTCAAATCCGCGGAAATCGTTGTTCGTTGTATCTCGACTAGTGTCGATAAAACAGTAAAAGTTATTAACGTGAAGTGTGAAGTTTTGAAATTAAGTAAGATAAGTGCTAGTGCACGTAATTAATGAACTAGGATGGTTAGTACAACTTGGAAAACCATTCTTGCTCCCGGCTAATGACGATCCTCTTTCCAATCTGAATTCGCATATGCGGTGGGGTTGGTCGTGGATCCAGTTAGTCGACGGAGGCTTTTCAAAATCTCTGTGTGAATAATAAACGTTCCCAACAAATCGATCAAGCTCCTAAGGAACCATACTCGTGTGGTGTCCTAATTCTTTTCGTTGCATCTCATAGTTTTCCTTGTCCGTGGGAAGTACTTGGGTTGCTAGATCATCGACCGGCTTTTATTCGGAGTTCGATGCTAGTGACTGGGTATCACCACAAAAGAACCATTTTCAAAACCCCATTTGCTTAGTCTGTCACAAGACTAACCCGACCACATTCTTTCCTTTGCATGGTTCGGCTAGTGTCAACCGTATTTCTCGTCACGGCACATCAGACGATCATATTCTTCAGGTCGAAGGAAGTAAAGATGGAGAAGAGTTGAGCTGCAGTTGGACCTTTTTCAAGATAGTTTATAAAGTTAATTTCATTTTCAAATTGAAGAAAAATGAATTAAGATTTTTATTTCCTAGACGATGTATAGGTGCAAGTATGAACGTCTTTATGTAATTCAAATTTTCTAATCTTCCGCTGTAAGCTTTTAAACTCTTTGAGAGAAGTTTATTTAATTCAAATAAAAAAATTATTATCCATTGTTTTTACTTTTATTATTTAATATTATTTTATTAATTGTTCGGATCAAGCCTAGGGTGGCTTCGGACTTCAAATCCGAGGTCACTGGCGTGTAGCATTCCTGGTTTAAAATTGGGGTGTTACAAATTCAGATCATTACAAGAGATATTTGATGAAATACATGAAACAGACCAAGAGGTGGGTCTGTGTTTCTTGTCTTGTGATGAGCCAAGTAATTATGCAGAGGCTGCAAGAGAACTATATAAAGTGGAGAGAAGCAATGCAACAGGAAATCGACTCCATTAATAAGAATAAGACCTGGGATTTGGTTGATCTACCCAGGCAACACAAAGCAATTGGGCTTAGGTGGATTTTCAAGTTAAAGAAGAGTCCTGAAGGGAAGATCTTGAAACACAAGGCCAGGTTAGTCGCTAAAGGTTATGTTCAAAAGCATGGTATAGATTATGATGAAGTATTTGCTCCGGTGGCACGATTGGAGACCATAAGGACCCTAATAGCCTTTGCAGCCGCAAGAAATCTCGAGATACATCACATGGTTGTAAAAACCGCATTCTTGAATGGAGAGATATTTGAGGAGGTGTATGTGAAACAGCCGGAGGGCTTCACTGAAAAGAAATATCCTAATAAGGTCTTGAAGTTGAATAAGGCCTTATATGGCCTGAAATAGGCGCCTAGAGCCTGGAATTACAGGCTGGATAAGAGTTTAAAGTCGCTGGGATTTATAAGGTGCGAAAGTGAACACGCCCTGTACACCAGAAGAGGAAAGGAAGAGCTGATGATCTTAGGTGTATATGTAGACGACTTGGTGATAACTGGATCAAGTAGAGAAGCAATTGAATCATTCAAAAGGGAGATGAAGAAAGAGTTTGATATGAGTGATCTAGGATTACTTAGCTACTACTTGGGAATTGAAGTTATGCAGAATGAATCAGAAATCACCATTAGTCAAGTAGGATTTGCAAAGAAGATACTTAGTACATGTGGTATGCAAGATTGCAATCCCTTTCGCTATTCCTATGGAGCCACGAATTTAAATTAAGCAAGAATGAGATAGATGACAAGTCTGTGGATGCTACAGAATATAGGAGCACAATTGGAAGCTTAAGATATCTAGTGAATACAAGGGCAGATTTGAGTTTCTCTGTGGGAGTATTGAGTAGATTTATGGAGGACCCAAAGACCTCTCACATGGAAGCACTTAAGAAAGTGTTGAGGTACGTAAAGGGAACTCTGAATTTTGGTTGCATATACAAGAAAAATCCAGCATTTAAAGAATTAGTTGGATTTAGTGATAGCGACCTTGCTGGTGATGTTGATGATCGTAAGAGTACCAGTGGAATCATATACTTCCTTGGCAAGAACCCTATAACTTGGGTTTCAAGAAAACAGAAAGTTGTAGCCTTGTCTTCATGTGAGGCTGAATATATAGCAGCCACAGCAGGCGCTTGTCAAGGTATCTGGTTGAAGAGTGTTATGGAAACTTTACAGGGAAAGAAGGATGCTGATGTAGTGTTGATGATAGATAACAAATCAACAATTGCCCTGTCTAAAAACCCTGTATTTCATGACAGAAGCAAGCACATCAACACCAAATTTCATTTTATAAGAGATTGTGTTGAGCAGGATAAGTTGAAGGTGGAACATGTGCATACCAACGACCAACTTGCTAACATCCTAACTAAACCTCTAGCTCGACAGAAATTTACAGAGTTAAGGGGGAGGATTGGCATGAAGTACATAAATCAAGCTTAAGGGGGAGAATGAAGAAATTAAGCCTGATTCATATTAAGTATGTATGGTAATGGTATATAAGTAGGTTAATGAAACTGTTATAAGAATATTAGATGCTTAATTGTATTTAGAAACGGTTGGTTATGTAACTGTCATAAAAGGTAGTTGTAACTGTCATAAGGAGCAGTTTATATGTGACAGTATATATATTGTAGAATGAAAATATGAGGTGTCTAATGCCTCTGTAAAAACGTTTACACATATGAATGGAAGTTATGTGTTGAACAAATTCCCTGAGTTTTGTATTCTGAAAACTGACGTGTAAATTGAATTTGTGAGTGGTGAATTCTATCAAGAGGTACAACCAAGAGATGCTTATGCTTTGGAAATGGAAAGCTAGAGCTAAGAGGCTATACAGACACAGACTGCGTTGGTGACCGTAACTCAACGAAATCAACGTCGGGCTACTTGACCACTTTTGCAAGGGGAGCTGTTTCGTGGCAATCCAAGCCATAGAAGAGTGTCGCCTTGTCCACCACAAAAGCATAGTATATTGCAAAAACAGAGGCTTGCAAGGAGATGTTGTGGATGAAGAATTTCCTACTCGAGGAGGGAGTCGAGCAGAAGAAATACATCTTGCTATGCGACAATCAGAGTGTTATTCACTTGGCAAAGAATCCGACGTATCACTCTCGCTCGAAGCACATCGACATATATACGATAACATTGGATTTGAGATGTTCTTGAAGAAAAGCTACTACAACTTGACAAGGTGCACACGGATGAGAACTAGTCAGACGTCATGACCAAGGTAATACTGACTAAGAAGTTTGAAGACTGTTGTCAAGGCGCTAACATCTTGACATGCACTTCCAAATTAAGTCGGGAAAGGGGAGATTGTTGGGCTCCCTCCTTAATTGGAGTAAATTAATCAAATTAGTCCATGATGATAAGCCCAATCCAAAGAGAAGTCTAGAATTTTTGGGTAGATTAATGAATAATCTAGAAGTATGTAACTAGGGTGGTAAATAAGATATTTTTGTGAGGCATTCTAGAATTTAGGAGAAATTTTGCAAATGAAAAAGCAAAAGAAAGTTCTAGATTAGGGTTTAATGAAGAGGTGAGTGAAGATCAAAGTAAGAGTCTTAGTGTGTGATTGTGCCCACAAAAAATACTAAACATTGTAAAATCTCTTTCCACATAAATTTAAAGTTTAGTGTATGTAACTAGTTGTCCACTTCCCATCCTAATCCGACGAAGAGGAAAAATCGAGTTTTCCCAGCCGTAAGTCGTACAAATTCACGGAAATTGCTATGCAGATTCATGAGATGCACATTTCTACTCGAAGAAATACGATGGTGAATCAGTAAATGTGATACTCGACCCGAAAAAAGACAAACGCTTAAAGAAGTCTTTCTTCGTGGGACCCAATGGCCCTACATGCGCTGAAGCTGAAGAATTTTGGTGACGTGTCCGTGCCACATGGCATGGGAAACCTGGTGGAAACCAGAAATTCAAGTCCCTGTTTGGCTGGCGGGTTCCAAAAGAGAAAGATACTTGAAATCAGGAAATGGCAGCTAGAGGAAACATTGCAGCTAGGCCAAACGGTGCATAAGAGACGTCCGTCTGTATTGCCGGCTGCTCCAAGCCATTATAAAATTTGGTGGTCTATTAGTAAATTACTACTGCATCTCCTTCTCCTTTTTGCTAATGAGGATTTAATACGAACATCTTAAAATTTGTGGCAATTAGAAAAAGAAAAACTGATTAAAAAATGTCTTTACTAAGATTATTACCAAAAATAGGAAATTTATGGAACATGACGCATTAAATAATGTTCTTACTAAGTTTATTAAAAACAGGAAATCTATGGAACATGACTAATGTTGAGGAAATAAATAAGAATAGTCACTCCTTATTAAATTACGATTTCTTAATTAAAGTACCACTTTCTGTACCCGGTATGAATTTACACACACAAAAAAAAAGAGTACATGTAAGGAGTAATTTATTAGTGATATTGTAATATCAGAAAGGCCAAAACAAGTAATGGAAATTGGATGACATCCAAACAAACAAACAAACAAACTATACATAATGAATAATCTTGCAATGGAAATAGATAAATGAAAAAGAAAAAGAAAGTACGTACGAGAGAAGCCATCGGCACACACCACGAATCTGAGAAGCTCTCTCAGCTGATAGCGCAATTCACAAACGGAGGCCCGGTCAAAAAGTCAAGGCCACAAGCTTTGACCCTCCAAACAACCAAAAGAAAACCCCGTGGAATAGTCAAACCTCCTGCCTTTCTAAGAAGCAGCGTGAAATCCCCAATTTTCCACCCCCTCTCTCTTTGTTTGTATCTTTATTAGATTCATATACATATATATATATATAAGAGTGGGGGAATTTTCTTCTTCCCAAATCCCAATCCATCCAACCGGTCTCCGAAATCGATCGATCGATCCATCCATCCTATCTCTGGCTCTGAAATGTCCTCGGTGGCCAGCTTGAACAATTCCAATTCCTTGAGCAACAACGACTTCCAATTCATGAGTTCCCCCTTCACTGACTTCTTCGCCACCGACGAGGACACCAACCAGCAGCCGATGCAGCAGAGGCTGGACTCTTCCGGGTGGAGCGTGTTCGAGCATCAGAACGCCATCACCCTTAATCACAACGATTTCGGCACCGAGCAGCCCAAATTCAAATCCATGGCCCCTCCCTCGCTGGCTCCCGTAGTCTCCTCGTCTTCAACCTCCTCTTACTTACCTACCAGCCCTCTCTCGTTCAGCCCTTCTGTTTTCTTGGATTCCCCCCTCATCTTCCCCACTTCCAATGTAAGTCCTAATTCATCTTTTTATTTTCTTGATTCAACGCAACGGAATAATTTGTTGTTATCAATCGTTAACTTTGGATTTTGATTCGACAGAATTTCCTGTCGCCGACTGTTGGGGCTTTTACTGAGCAGAAGCCAGACGTGTTCTCCTTCCAGACCCCTCCGATTCGGCCTTCCGCTGTCTCATCCATCAATCCGAAGATGGAACAAGGCAGCACAGGAGTCCCTCCGCCACAGAGAGGCGCCTCCCAGCCGTCTTACCACTTCATACGATCGTCCAAGACGTCGGAGGACGGCTACAACTGGCGCAAGTACGGGCAGAAGCAAGTGAAAGGGAGCGAGAACCCGCGCAGCTACTACAAGTGCTCCTACCCCAACTGCCCCACCAAGAAGAAGGTGGAGATGTCCCTGGAAGGCCACATCACTGAGATCGTGTACAAAGGCAGCCACAACCATCCCAAGCCCCAGCCCAAGAGGTCCTCCTACGACAGCTTGGATGCCCCCGCTCCTGCCCTCGCATCCTCCCATTCCCCCAATCTCACTCCCGAGACCTCCTCCGTCTCCATGGAGGACGACGACGACTTCGATCACACCTCTGCTCTCAGCATCACCCGCCCTCCCAAGGACGACGAGCCCGACTCCAAAAGATGGTACACCATCTATCACCTCCCAAATCTGTCATTCCACTGATTCCAAGCAATTGAGCTGGCTGATTGACTGTCATTTTTTGTTGTTATTATTATAGGAAAGGAGAGACCGAGACAGAAGCAATGTCGGCGTACGGGAGCAGAGCCGTGAAGGAGCCGAGGGTGGTGGTTCAGACCACAAGCGAGATCGACATCTTGGACGACGGCTACAGATGGAGGAAATACGGGCAGAAAGTCGTAAAGGGGAACCCCAATCCAAGAAGCTACTACAAGTGCACGAGCACCGGGTGTCCCGTTAGGAAACACATCGAGAGGGCGTCCAATGATATGAGGGCAGTCGTCACCACATACGAGGGCAAGCATAACCACGACGTCCCTGCTGCTAGAGGAAGCAGTTACTCCATAAACCGACCCGAGGCTAGAGACCCTACTACTCTTCCTGTTAGGCCGTCCGCTTACAACCCCGCCCAGCTCAACTCTGCTCCTGCCACCTTGGAGTGGCTTTCCAACCCCACCGGTTTCGGATACTCATCCGGGTTTTAATAACCCAAGAGGACCGTTGGGCATACATTATGACCAAATTATAAGGCCGGAGATTGAAGAGCGTGTACACGACCCTTCGGATCCCTTCAAACGTTGTCCATGGGGTTGGGAGAAATCTCTTGTAGCTAGTGTACCAACATTAGGGTAGAGTTGATGTTGTATCATTACTCTTGGTTTTGTATATGTTTTTGCAGGGTTTTCTGTTCCTATAGTTAACAAGTCACCAAAGAATAAGACTACCTAGTTTCTTATAATTTGTTTATTTAGTTTGGGGCCCGGAAAGATCAATTGATCGAGTTTGGCCTTCTTTCTTTTTTTCCAACTTTGACAGAATGTATACTTGTTGTAAGAAAATTAAAGCTCCGTTACATTTATCGATCTTCTTCATGCACACGGCCGGCCACAAGGAAAGTTAAATACGGAGTCTATGGAAACATCAAACATGATATTGTTCATAGCAAAAAAAACTATTAAATCCATTCGTAGTCAAACCAAGGGAGCTACTTCTGAATCATTCTGTGAACTTTCTGAAATATATTAGTGTGAGATGAAAACAACATTATAAAAAGTGTTACAAAAAGCGCAAATAAAAGGGTGGAATTTCATGAGATGATTCATCCTACGACCTTGGCATGCATTCAGCTTTCCCACTTAAGTTTGAACATGGGCTGTTCTGCACTTTCTGATATTAAGGGTCCATTCGGTTGCATTAGCTGGAACTGGAACTAGACTAAGCTGGAACTAGAAAGCTAACTGGAACTGGATAGCTAACTGGAACCGGAACTGGATTTGTGGGAATTGAACGTTCGGTATTATGAACTGAATATTATGTGAAATTACCAAAAAGGACATTAATAATACATTTCTTTTTTTATTCTTTGTATGTATCGCTCTTCACCTTCCCTGTATATCTAAATTGAAGAACAAATTGGATATCTTTATTCTTCACCTCCTCCACTCAATTGCCAACCATGAAACCGTTCCCCCACCTCCAATTGCCGGCACCACCCACCCACTGTGATTAATTGGCACCACCCCTAACCAAATCTAGGGTTCGCAAATCAAAGGAAAATGGGGAAAACAAATCTGGGAAAAATAGATCTGGTTATTATAGGGATCGGGAGGTAGAGGTTGACGGAGAATCGCCTGGAAATTGAAGGTGGAGGTTGACGGTGATGGTGAAATTTCCGGTTACTCCGGCAAAGTTGGTGGAGTTCGATGGCGGTGCGGAATTGTAGAGATCGAAAAGTCGACGAGATGGAGTAGTGGTAAGTCGACGGATTCGGAGGAGGTTGACAACGGCGATGGGAGCGGTGACCGTGAGAGAAAGGATGAACTGGCGGCTGGAGGTGGGCAAATGTTATCGATAATGGAGGTTGGAGAGGATATGAAAGAATATAAACGGGGGTAAAAATGGCTCAATTTTTTGTTAAGCTTTGTTCAGCCAAAAAAAGCTTGGGGGGAGGAGATGGATTTCTCACCCAAAATTAAGCTGGTTTCAGCCACGGTCAGTTCATCCCATTTTTTTACCGAACGTACACATGACAGCTGGATAACACAAGTTAAGCTATGGTCAGCCACAGTCAGCTTTAATAAGCTGCAAACGAACGGACCCTTAAGCTTCAGTTGACTAGGGTCGTTGATCCGTGAAACGGACGTTTGCACCATATTTCAACGATAAGATACTTGTATTAATGCAGATTTTGGTGCTTTAGATCTCTTATTAGTTCATACTTGTAACAATCATAACATTAATACTAGTGTCAGTTCGTCGCTTACGTGGACCTTGACAGCTGCTTACAGCCTATTATTTTTTTGGTGGGATTCCTAATTTTACTTTCCTTTTTTTTTTGGGGCAGAAGTTCCAGATTTCACTTGTATAATATGCCTATAGATGGAAAAACCGAAGAATATTAAAGGACAGGAAACCATTCAATTAAAAATAGCTAGTTAGGTGGCAATAAGACGTGCTGATTCCTTGTTTAACAAAGACCTGATCAATGTAAAGAGATTCCACCGAGTAGACTCAACCTATAGGTTGACCCTTTTTTTGGACATGGAGAAGACTCGATTTGGTTGAATAATGGAAATAAATTAATGGATCCAAATATATGGTTGACAAAGTCAGATTTCTTGGATTCCATGGTCACTTATTTAATTGTTTCGGTTTTTTGAAACTTAAGTTCATTATTCATTTTTTTCGAACAAAATTTTAAATAAATAACCCTTGTAACAAAGCTAAAAGTCATAAGACCACCCCTTAGTTTTACTTGTTTGTACAAAAACATTTTTTTATGAATGTTTTTGTACAAAACCACCCATTATTAAAGTTTTTGCATAAAACCACATGTACGTACAAATGCTTAGGAACAACCACCCACGTCTTCTATTGCTAATTAACTTAATATAATTTATGTACCATAAAAGGACATGATAAAAAACCTAAGCATACAAAAAATAGAAACCAAAATCCTAAAAATAAAATAGTGACCCCGTCATAAAAAAGATTAAAAAACCTAAAATTTAAGATTTACAAAATCTTTCTATTGTTAGTCTCTTATAGTTGTGCCCTTAAGGCACGTGGTAGACAAATTCATAATTTAATGTAGTAAAAACAATTGTGGACCAATTAGATCTATAGTTTTAAGTTAAAATGAAAAATACTAAATAAACATATAATATTATGATTACAATTATATTAATTTATTCAATAACAAACAAATAGACCTCTTAATCAAACAACTATAATGACAATAGAATATTTTAAAACCAAAGACATTAATATTTGTCAATCAGACACTGAATGTAAATCTCACGTATTATTACTTTTTATTGGATATAATATCAATCATAAGATTAATCTTAGTCATCAAACAAATTCAGGGATTTTAAAAATATGTCATGTCAATATCTTTATCAATTTTTATGATTTACTCAAAAAAATTGAGCAAAAAAAATTTAATGTATGATTTAATAAAGAAGGTGTTGGGACGGCATTGGAGATGTTAGTCATTAATATCGGATCAACAATCTTCGTACTTAGTTTTGATAATGAAAAACTCAATATTTTCGAATAAGTTGTCCAAGTGTGTATTCCAAGAATTCGTCTATGGACGATCATCAAGAAAAGGACAACAAGTGAGAAGCCGTCCCTATGGATTAGGGATGCCAATGGCTTCATCTCAAGAAGAACAAGAATGATTTTTTGCGAGATAAGGACGCTGTCCTTATCAAGTAGGAACGCATGCCAAAATGCAATCTTCAAATTCAAACAAGGCTGCCTGACAAAGATGACATCATAGATGACCGTAGTCCTCAGAAGCTTCAACTGTCAGAAGACAAAGAAGCTTGAAGCTAGGACGTCGCCTTCCACATCATCCCAAGACAACACGTGGAAGCTACCGAACCAATGAAGGAGTTGACTTTTAGATGAAGACAACGTGGAGAAAGCGACATCTATGATCCCATCTCTAAGGACGCCAAAAAGGCATTAGGGTTCTAGGAAAGGAACCCTCAACCACCCACTATAAATACAACCCTTTGTATTTATTGTGAGATGACTTCTTCCACAAACTCTCTAGAGCTGTCAAGAACACGAAGATCGAATAACTCAAGAACAAGTGTGATAGAGTGTGTTCAATTGAAGAAGAAGTCTAAATCAAACCGCAAATTAGTTTGTAACGGGTGACTAAGAGTGAATTGTTTCCGAAGGGACTGTGAAACATGTAACGTTTGATTTTCTAGTAACTTGGTTTGAGTGTTAGGTTAGTGCTAGGGTTGAAAGGGATTTCACTAGTAATTTATAGCGACGGAATCTTATAAATTAGAAAAGAGTGAAATTTTCCTTGTAATAACTGTAAGGACTCACTTAATAACAGTAAAGAGAAGTCATTCAAAATCCTCTTCGGATGTAGAGGTTTACCCATCTAGACTAGTTAGTCTAAGTAAGGTTCCTTTATAAATCCTAAGTCCGTCCTTTGCTTGTGTTTATTTCTGTATTTTACATGTATAAGTTATTTCTGCTGCATAAGGACGCCTTCCCTAAGAAGTGTCCTTAGTCCTTTTAACTACTAACAGTCCAATAGAAGGATTTTGAGTGGTTTATTGAAATAATCATAAATAAGGGGTGTTTTTATGCAACTAATTTATAATAAAGGGTGGTTTTGTGCAAACAAATAAAAATAAGGGGTTGTTTTATATTTTCTCCCTTAAAAAAAATATCATGAAGCTAGGCTTTTTTTAAGAGTATTTAAGTTATGTAGACCAAACACACCTTGTAAAGTGAGATATAATATAGAAATCAATATATATTATAAAAGTCAGCCGTTTTTGAACCACTACGTTGATTCTGACCCCACTTGATCTCATATGTTTTTCAACTCAAGTTGATAATAACAACTTTATATCTTTTATTTTCCTTAATTATCTAATCCTCAATTTTATCTTCAAACCATACTATCTATATTTAATTTTATTTCCCTTAAATAATTTTATCCTCAATTTTCTTCTATAAAAGATAAAATTTTTCTTTTTTTAACCACACATGCATGCATGCTTAATCTTTGATATATGAAGATCCAGCCTCTAATTAGTACTAGCAATTGTTTAATCTTTGATTTCAACTAATCTCTTTAAAAGCATACTCCTATAATTTATTTTATCTTCAATTGTTATTTTCCAAACTTAAGCAATTGTTATTTTCAATTGTTCTTTAATTTATTTTATTCTCACCCCACCTTATATTTTTGGTAAATTGTTTTTACAAGTATCTATCAATTTTCTATACCAATTATTTTTTTAGATTTAGAATATCATGATCTTTGAAATATAATATATTTTAATAAGATATTTTTTTGGTCTATTCATACATATAGAAGCAAAATATTACTCATTAAATATTATGATTAAAATAATGACATGTTTAATTTGGGTATAGTTGGTGCTTTGCATAATAAAATATAAGTAAATATAAATTGCATAATAATGTATTTTATTCACTATAAAATATAAGTACGTGATTTGCATAGTAACATATTCTCAAATCAATCAATCAGTTAACAATTAAAACTTCTATGATTCGATGAAACCAAATTATGTGAAAACTTTTATTATATATTTCACATTATTATTCTATTTATTATAGATCCGAAAGTAAATTAAAAAATACATATCGTACATGGTACGACGGGTACAACTAGTACAACTAAGATTCCACTATATATATATATAAGTTAGGTGGTGTCCCCATTAAATGCTCCATTTATTGTTGGTTGCAATCATACCTATATAATCATCATAATGAAAATTAAAATCCAAGAAACATCATTAGCTTAGTGGTAATAGTTTTGCCCAATAACCCATAGGTCTAAGGCTCAAAACTCTATGACAATAGTGTTTTGAAACAAATACCAATAATAAACTTTTTGATCCTTTTTTTTTTCCACTATAGAAAATCTTAATTAATGTCTTAAATGATCTAAAATTAATTCACCAATAATAAATTAAGGGTAATTTATAATAATTTTTTTCATCCATCACTATAAATATATTACGAAGATACATTGACTATTTATATTCATTTTTAGTATTTATCATTTTATTCTCATTATATAATATTATAATAAGATATTTTGTTATTATAGGTCCCTAAAGTATGCCATACAAGTATGTTAGATACTATTAATTTGTAAACATGATATTTCTTATATTTGATCATCATTATAAATTAATGACAAATTTAGACTAACAATAATGCAAGTATAAAAACATATTGGAGGAATTTCATATATATACATATGCATTCATATAGGATGAAAATTTCCATACTAAATTTGTTAGTTAGTACTTGAAAACTAAAAAAATGACATATAAAATAAATTAGAATTCTTCATCGATGGCCGAAAAAAATAAAATTTTTTATATTTGTCTTAATTTATAAAATATATTATATATATTATATAATAATATTGGGTGAATCGATAGAATAATAATAAAATTCTAATCTTACAAAATACAATATTCATGCAAAAAAATAGCAAACTATTTTATTAACACTTAAGGATGTTTTGAAATTATTTTCCATAAATTAAATAAATGATAATTAATATAGAAAAAAATAAAAATGCTCCGTACGTAGCACGGGAAATCACGCTAGTAATTTATAGATGGGCAACAGACAAAAAAAAGTCAAAAACATTCAAACAAGCCAAAGGAAAGAAACTTAATTGTGGGGGAAGATGAGAAACTTAATGACGTTAAAGAAGCACAATCCCATGAGATGTGTAATACTGTATAATGATGCTTTTTCTTCTAAGATATAAGATCTTCAAGATCCTCAAAACACGATTGTGACCTACCCAGATACAACTCAACCTAAAACCAAACCCAGTTGCAAATCCTCAAAAAAGTAGGCAAACAAGTGCAAACCAGCATATCAACAACAAACACAAGCGCCAATACACAGTAGCCCAAAAGCAAACAAAAGAAATATTTGAACCAAAAGATTTGGACATGTGAAGGCTAAATAAAGCAAGATAGCCCTGGAAAGCCCAAACCATGTTGGGTCAAGGCCTGAACTTTTATCCATCTTCGTACACCACTCAATTTCCTTGTTTTCTATTTTTATAGTCTCCTATTGGTTTTTTTTTGGATTTTCTAACCTATAATCTAAAGGGTATAAGACAATAATATTAAAATACAAATTTTATTTATTGATTTAAATAACTTTTGTGATGGGTTGATACATTTTCTCTTAGGGTCTTTGTTTTCAAAATCGAAAAGCTTATCATATACCTTAAGGGCATTGGTTAAAAGGGCCGTTGATTTTTAATCCATGCAATTGATTTTAGATGCCTAACCTTTGATAAATTATCACTATTAGTCCTTTTTCATTTCTAGTTTTAGGCGTGATTATATTTAATCATCCAAATGCATATTTATTTAATCATAATGCAAATAATGATCTTTTTAAAATATCTCAATCTCCTTCTTCAAAAAGTAGTTTTCAAAATAAACATTTGGTTTGTAAATAAGAGGTTGATTCCGATGAAAACTTTTCTTATATTATAAACTAAAAACGTGAACAAAATGTATAAATATATGAACAATAGGAAGAAATTTGTGAACAAAATCACGTTTTTACTATGGATCGTATTAATATATGTAATAACAAACTTTCTCATAATCATGTGTTATGGATTTCATTACTACACATAATAACATAATAACATAATATCACAAAATCACAAACATTTTTGGAGTTCACATATTTACTGTTTCGTGTTCACGTATATCTACTTCATGTTCACGTATTTCTATTTGATGTTCATGGTTTTTAGTATATAGGTTAAGAAAAGTTTTCATTTGATTCAAATCTTGTAAATAAAAGGTGGAGTTTTTGTATATTTGTTGCTCTTTTTATTCAATTTTATAGGTCTTTGATTATTTTGTAATCTTTATAAAATTGGAAAAAACATTTACAATGTAACTGGTCTGATTTATCCCTTATTTACTACTTATTCTATAAACTAATGTCTTTTTACTATAAATTAGACCACTTTCCCACTTTCTCCGACCCGTCAATTCTAATACAAGGTTCCGTTTTCTTTGTTACTTGGATGACCCCTTTCTTGAAGTTACCCTCATTATCGGTAACCAGGTAGAGACTATCTTCCTATCTCTAATTTGACAAGCAACTTCTTCACAAAAAAATTGCATCATGTGGCCTTTTATTTGGATGACATGTAGAAAACATGATAGCATCAGTTTGTGTAGGATCTACGTGTGTTAGAATACAGATGTTGATCCTCCAGAGGGATCAACAAACTGGACAGCGGAATAAACAACGATTCAAACAAGTAATTATGAACACAACCGAATTCCAAATCAACTCGTTATTCTTATTAATTAGAATCAAACTTACAAACGTGAATCTCAATTCCTAGGTGTACACAACTCCTAGTATCCTGAATCTCGACCCCTCAGCGTCGGATGACTTCTAACAACTTGCAGTAACTCGTCGACCCACACCTTCAACTTCGTACCCAACTCAGTTGAAGTTCTCCGTGTGTTCTTCTTCTCACAATCGCACACATCAATTTACTCTCTCAACTTCGGTGGGTTACATAGATGTGCTAGCTAACCCCTATTTATACTAAAGACTAGAAAAGATTCTATCCTATAATATAAATCGAGATTAACCTAGAATAATCTTATCTAGAGAAACTGAATATCTCTCTAACAATATTATCCTAACAAGAAAATTATCTCATAACCATAAGATATGATTCTCTCCTTAATCGTCTCTCGCAACGCGTCTTTCCATTAGTAGAATGATCCCTCGCTGGTGCTCGCGCGTTGATACTTCTTGCCAATTATAGTATTCTTCTCCCGCGTTGATCCCTTGCTCTC
Source organism: Polygonum maritimum (assembly GCA_963924305.1). Lineage (NCBI taxonomy): Eukaryota > Viridiplantae > Streptophyta > Magnoliopsida > Caryophyllales > Polygonaceae > Polygonum > Polygonum maritimum. The sequence continues at coordinate 12,698,487 of OZ002736.1, read as the reverse complement.
GCACACAGGAATCACCACGTATCCCGCAGTAGCTCTGCTTCCTTGGCTATTTGAGATGATTGATCCTACTCATGTTCCATTGCTCATACATCCTAGAATGATCCTGAAACACTTAGCAAACAACATTAAATTCTTCTCAAGTTTTCTATCATCATCAAAACTTCACGGGATCTATTATTTGGATCAAGACCATCCCAAAAATTTCCCCCTTTTTGATGATGACAAACACTTGGGAAAATTTAACATAAATCGAATGTAAAAACAACAAGTACAAGAGTTCCCCCTGAGTAGGACCTTCGACGAACCTACTTACCAGCAGCATAGTCCCCCTTAGCATATGGTTGATCCTTTTGTACCATGAACTAGATGCATCTCTGCAATTTTCCTAACTTCCCCCTTTTGGCATCATTAAATAACTCAATTTGATCCTTATAAAACATTTTAACACTTAAGCACATAAGCAAACAGAAACTAAGAAATTTCATTCATCACTTATAATATTTGGATTACATAGCCAGGGAGCAAACAAAAGAAGGTACCAGAGATAGTCAAAATAAAAAAACATAAAAACATCAGAAAATAACACTAAGGGATCATAGACAGACTAGGGTGGGTGGAGGGGATCACTCAAGATTTGGACGGGGAATCAGTTGTGTCCTCCATTTGCATAGCAGCCCCATCTCTCTATTCTTCCCTCTTCATCAGGAGGTCTACCTGAAACTCCAAGAGCTCCCTGATCCTAGTCACCTCAGCAATAAGCACTCCAAGGTCCTTCCCTTTCATTGATCCCGACCCTCTAGCAGCATACTTGAGGTTCTTAGGGTCGAGGTTGTCGATGTGCGCCATCCAGACAATGTTGTGCTTTGCCAGGGGAAAACCAAAGCTCACTTCCTCATTGGGCCTGTAAAAGCCTTTCTCCTGGAGAATTCGCTTCACGATCCCAGCATAAGGCAAGGAGTGAGTCTTGCCATAACACTTGTGCATGTGGAGCAAGATGATCTTGGGGAGGTCAGTCTTCTCTTTTCTCATAAACTGATCCAACTAAACAATATCGCCTATGGTGGGGTTGTTCCTCTTCTCTTGCCTAGGGACCAACACTTTGGTCAGATACTGGTGAACGAATATGCACGCTGGAGACAATGCATACAAGTTGGAACTATCCGGAGAATATGGAGTAAGTGCCACCTTCAATGTGGCCGATCTAATGCCGTACCTACCCATTGATGAGGACTTGGATTCGAGGTCGAATCTTTTTCAAGAAGGGGATGTTCATGAGGGACCATCAAGGCTGCCACCACCAGGCGTGCCTACACTTTTCGATGGGCCACTCACCCGAGCTCAAGCTATGAAGTTACAATGCGAAATGCATGGCTTCATAGGCTACACCATGTCCAAGGAGGCTGCACACATTAAGGAACCATGCATCGCCAATAACAATATGTCTTGTGGCGTCACAAGTGCCCCTTGCTAGGCGGCTTCTCCCAAGCAACCTTTCCAAAGTGTGGTTGTGCATTGCTTGACTTGGGCCTTGCCATTATGGGCTTGCCTATCCTTATTCTAAGTGGATTATTTAGTATTATTTCTTTTAAGTATTTTGGGGAATACATAAATACTTGTCATCTTATTGTGTTTGGTAGACAAATCATTTTCAAGGGTAAAACTGATTTCTCCATCAAGAGAGATGAGAGCTTTGAGCTTTCAAAATCGTGGTATTCATGTAACTTGGTTTGCCTTGGACTTGTGTGAACTTCATCTAAGTTTGGTGCTTTCCTAGTAACCACAAGCCTCCTTCTCGTGCCTCAAGGATCCGTCCTTGTTGTGTGAGATTGTATAAGGTTGGTACCACAACCATTCATCTAGGATCTTGTCCATTTGAGCCAAGGGTCTATTTATTGTCTTGTGTTGTTGATCTTCTTCTATCCTTCAATCTTATTCTTGAATCTGATTGTGGTTCCTTTTTGTTCTTCTGGTTTAAGTCTTGTTCTTGTTTAAGCCTTATTCAAGTTAGTTCTAACCATTTCCTTGGTTGTTCTTGGTTGTGCCGAGTTGTTGTTGAAAGATCGGGCGACTTACGGCCAACCCCGCCGTATCAATTTATCATTAATGCATGTCCTACTTTATTTTAACAAATTACTCACTCTATCTCATTTTGTTTGTCCTATTTTCTTTTCTATAGTCTTAAAATATTTGTCCCCTTTTATTTTATATTACTAATTTCTTACAAAAATTACCCCCATTAAATTCCATTTTTTTACTCATAGTTATTCATCTTTTTCTTCAATTGTATCTCCTTTTAACTCTTTGCACTTATTAAATTACAAAACTACCCTCACTTATTTCAACTTTTAACCAATCTTTTCCTGAATAGTTGCAAAAATGGTGATTTAGGACAAACAAAATAGTACAAAGTGAGTGATATTTACAATAATAAATCCACATCATGAATGCCTCAAGGTTCCACCTTTTTAATTTAGTTTTAAACCAATTTATTAAATTTATTAACAGATGTTCAAATATAAATCGATCAACTAATAAATTTAAAAAAATTTACTTTTAAATTTTCTCTTAATTTGATTTAATATGTATTTCTAAGTTTTAGCAAATATACACAGAACATTACTCCTACGTAAGTTCTTTCAACTTTTATTAATCTTGATTTATTTAATCAAACTCATACAAGGTACTAGTACTTATACTAGTCAAGTATTAAAACCTTCTAGTCATCATAGTCACTAATATCCCACGATTTATTTCTGATTGAGTTCAGGAATCTCCAAGGTGTTAGTCTGATTATGACACACCCTAACCAACTATAATACCATTCTTGGTTGATTGTTAAAAGACCAGGGATCATCATACCATAACATTTACAACAAATCCTTATTTGTTCAAGTCATATATATAATTGAAATTAATCAGTATGTCCTAATGACGATCAACTTTCAACAACAAAACATACACAAAACACACACAAAACATAAACTTCAACGTACTGCAACTATATATGAAGCCCTTGATGACCATCCACAACAAACGGGATTTTTATGCATAGTCGATGAACATGTACATATATAGTCGATGTGCTGCATTAACAAAATTCGCAGAAGAGAAGGGTCAATGGTAATACATACATGCACCTTAAGAGTTAAGGTAGGAATCAACATTTCTACCAAAAAAAGAAAAAGTAGGAATGAACATGAATCTTTATGTCTTCCGCCCACTCTTGTAAACATAAGAAAAAAAAAATGAAAGCTGAATGGATTTTTTGGTTAAAAGTAGGAGTATATCCTTAACTTCTTCGTTGTATTAAAACAAAAATGAAAGCCCCTTTTAATTTTTTGCTTTTATGGGGAGTTTGATGGAATACGAAGAATGGCATTCCTAAAGTTGTAACAACATATGCCATCGTCTCACGGACCAGCCTGACCAGTGAGGAACGCAGAACGGATTTAAAGGGGGGCATAGCCGCCCAACTCGTGTACGAGATCCAATGATTCAAGAATAATCGATAAATTTAGCTACTCAATACTCTTAAATAGTAATAAAATAGGTACTTGTTTTTCAAAAAAAAAATTACGATATGTATGAAATCTAATTTATGCAGTAAATAGCTAGTTTATAAACAAAATTTTGAGAGAAATGCATTAAATTTGAATAAAAAAGCTCTTATACCAAAAAAATTTGAATAAAAAAGCAAAACGGTGCTATGGGGATTTGAACCTTGGTGGAGTTAAACCAAAATTAAGTAAGAAACCATCTAGACTAGATGATTTTCATGTCATATTAATACAAATTTAATTAAAATACATTAATATTTAATCAAAAATTACATATATATACCGAAAATTAACCCGACGGGAGGGGGCACGGGCCCCCTCATGCCCCCCTAGATTCGTCACTGAGCCTGACGATACAAATCTTAAATGGCATGCAATTATGTAGCCCTAGGCAATTATACACTTATATATACGTGTCGATATATTATACAAGTTTTATTTTGTAAAACTTACGGGGCAATATTAATTTGGAAATTGCTTGCCTCACATGGACTTTCGGGCGGTAGCATATATTAAAAACAACTGCGCATGACATAGACATTGTCTTGTTGTACATGGATTTAGAAACTACTTGGTTTGTCGATATATACTTGAAAATTATTGGATGATTTGCCCACCAACTCTCTGTTAATTATGGGCACACATCATTTTCGGTACCATTTATGTTTTTGTCTCTTTATAATTCTATCCATCATTTTAATTAGTAGTACAAGAAATATATAGTTTCTTTTTTGTTCTTTTCTAATAATTTTAGGAACTAGTTGGTAATTAAATAGGTATGATTAATGGATTATTGTAAACACACCGGTTGGAGACTTGAGTTCTACGTACACTGCACTTATAATACACATGTACATTAATCGTGTGGGGTGAGAGTTGCTCACATATAAATGATCGCCGTAGTAGCATTGTGCACACATATTGGGGCTGATTAATTACTAACTAGGCAGGAAGGATGTCGGTCAAAGACTGCGGGCGGCACAAGGACAAGAAGAAGGAGCTCCTGAAGAAGATCGGGATCGGAGTCGCGATCTTCGTCGTGTTGGTGCTCCTAGTAATGCTCATCATATGGCTGGTGCTGAGGCTCGCCCGCAAGCCCGACTTCGTACTCCAAGACGCCACCGTGGAAGCCTTCAGCCTGAGCGGGTCCCCGCCAAGCCTCCTCACCTCCACCTTCCAGTTGACCGTCCAGGCTCGCAATCCCAACCCTCGGATTTCGATCTACTACGACCGCCTCATCGTCTACGCCACCTATCGCACCCAGCAGATCACTGCCCCCACCTCCTTCCCTCCCACTTACCAGGTTGTACTTCAACAGTCTTTTTGTTCTTTTGTTTTTTTTACAGGAAAATCTAACTTGTATTAATTAATTCGGTTGGCGCGTATTGATGTATCTACAGGACACAAATGGGGTGAACACCTGGTCGCCGTTCGTGACGGGAGTGTACGTGCCGATCGCGCCATATGTGGGTCAGGCAATGAGCCAAGATCAGATGGCGGGGAGCATGGCCATTAACTTCCAGATGGATGGACGGCTGAGATGGAGGGTTGGGTCCTTCGTCTCCGCCACATACCGGTTGCGTGTCAACTGCCCGGCCGCCTTCGGCAACCCTAACGCCGGTGTTGGCCTTGACTATCACGCTGTTAAGTACCAGCTTTCGCAAACTTGCAGCGTTAGTCTTTGACTTCTGTCTCACCTGTTAATTGGTCCTTCTCCTTAATTAAATTACCGTTTTAATTTCTCTTTGTTATACTATGATAGAGTTATTAAGTAGTTTCTGCAAAAATAAAGTGTTGTTATTGCTGTCAAACATTTGTAAATTCTCCTATGTTGGATTGATTTATTTTCTTATAATTCGTGTTAAGCATTTGTAAGTGATGAATTATCGATTCAATGGAATCATTATAATACATATATTATAAGAGCCCGCCGTTTTCGAGCCACGTTCTGTTCCGGTTTGATTTTAATTTTTTTTCCAACTCATATAGATATTGACAGTTTTATATCTTTTATTTTCCTTGATTATATATCATTAATTTTATTAATAAAGCCATACCTTCTATAAATAATTATATTTTCCTTAAATAATTTTATCTTTAATTTTAGCTTTAATTTTATCATTCAAGAATTGATTTTCTTCTATGTTTTGCATTTTCAAATTCATGCATAAACATAATACATCATTCAAGAATTGATCATACGTACGGTTTAATTTGAAGTGATCATTTGTACGGTTCAATTTGAAGTTGAAGGTTAATGTATGTTTCATGCGTATGCAAAAAAAAATGTACGTTAAATTTTAAGAAATAATTTGGTCTTTAGTAAAATTACTATGGTATTATAAAATATATATACGTATGTTTGATTTATTATGTTATTATTTTAATGGATCTAAAGTTTACGTACAATTAATTTTGCATTATAATAGAACTAGATACTAGCATAACTAACATTAAATTCCTAACATTTATAATAGTCGTACAATTAATGTTAAATGATTTTCTTTCATATAACTAACATTTATTTAAATAATTTTGGAATTCATATAATTTTAAAGCTTAGACAAAAAAAATTTATTCTCATCCCACCTTATATTTTTTATAAATTATTTTTAACAGTTTCTATTAATTTTCTAATATTTTCTATACCAATTGTTTTTTTAATTCAGAATATCATAATTTTTGAAATATATTATATCTTAATAAGATATTTTTTTGTATATTCACGCATATAGAGGCAAAAAAATATTCATTAAATATTATTATTAAAATAACTACATGCTTAATTTGGTTATATCAAGTTGGAGATTTACATACTAAAATATAAGTAAATATAATTTGCAAAAGAGGGAATTGGGCCTGGCGGCGCGTTTGTGGGCTGGTTTTTCTATTTTGACCCATTCCCCCCCTTTTTGCAACTTTGGCCCGTATATAACTGAAAAAAACCGCTTCTTTAATACAATTCTCCCATCCCGAACAACTTCCACGAACTTCCGAAACCCCGAACTCCCCTCTTGCTCTGCCGATTAACTCTCGCTTCACCTCACACGAAGTCGAATTCGTACTCTTGATCAATCATCTGCTCTAAGTCGTATGCATTGGAGTTGACATTGAAGATTTTGAGTTCGCGTTTGCTGCCTTCTGGTTCTATCACTGCTCGAGCTCCTCGCTTGTTGATTTCTGTCACTCGTGATTAAAGGTTTGTTTATTTCGTTTTAGTTTGTGTTTATGTCGTTTTAAGCATATTTGTTGTTGTTGTTTTAGTAGATCTCGTTTTCCTTGTATGCTTAGGTTTACAGTTTGTTTTAAGCGTTTTGGTTCTATGTTTCGTTTTTGGTTTTTTTGTTGATGGTAGTTGGTATTGTGAATCATTTCTGGTTTTGTGATGGCTGAACATACTTTGAGTTTGAGTTTTCGTGTATGTTCTAGGGTTTTGTGATGATGTGTTTTGGTATGATTTTGATTTGTGGTGACAATGTTCATAATACTGTGTTTTGTGTTAAGTGGTGATAGTTGGTGAATGTTTATGTTAAGTGGTGTCACTGTTATAATTGTGTACATGTTTGAGGTTTATGATGACAATTTCGTGATGTTTATGTTAAGTGGTGACAATTTTATGTTTGTGGTGACAATTAAGTAGCCATTTGTGCTTTGTGTTAAGTGGTGACATTTTGGTGAATGTATATGTTAAGTGGTGTCACTATTATAATTGTGTGCAAAGGTTAATTTATGATGACAATTTCGTGATGTTTATGTTAAGTCGTGACGATTTAGTAGCCATTTGTTCTTTCTCTGTGTTTTATGGTGACAATTATCTAGCTATGTGTCATTTTTGTGTTTTGTGGTGACGATTTGCTTACTGTGATGACAATTTGAATGTTTGTGATGATAATTGCAATATAAGCTATGCAAAAGAAGAACCTACACTACAATATACCTGAATCAAAGCGCTACAATGGAAGAGCAAATATGTTTCATGATCATGGTGTTATTGATTTTGTGAGGAAGTATCTATCAAACAAGAATTGGGATCTTCTATGCAAAGGTTGTTTTGGTCCAATTATACAGCTCAGAGATAGATTGCCACTTCATTACCAGTTTATTCACTATGCTTTAATGCATGAGCTGCAAACGAAATATTCTTATGAGATGTGGTTCAGGATTGGTGAGTAAGTTTGTAGGTTTTCCCTAATGGATTTTGTAGCAACAACCGGTTTGAAATGTGATGGTTTTTCTGATTTTGAAGCCCAAGTTGATTATGAAGGTTTTTTTGCACATCCAAAGTTGACATATGATGACTTGTCTGCTGAGTTAGTCCTTTCAAAGGATGAAGATGTCAAGCTTAGGATTGCTCATTTGCTGATTTTGTATGGTCTGGTTATCCCTAGACGTCCTAGAGTTCACCTTGATTCTATTGCCATTGCCCTTTCATCTGATTTGGAATTGTTTAATGAGTATTCTTGGGGAAGTGTTTCTTATGATGAATTGATTGCAAGTTTAAGACAGTTGAATTGTATCTCTCGTGACCCGAAAAAGATCAAAGATCCATCATATAGATTTGGGTGCAATATCTTTGGGTATCCTTATGCATTTAAGGTAATATATGTTCTCACAAATTTGTTTAATGAAATTGCTTGTTTGTATGTTATTCTGTCTGACTTTTTCTTTCTTTGTGTTGTAGATTTGGATTGTGGACAGGTTTCCAGGTTTTAGAGAGGTGAGTGGTCTTTACTGTCATGGTGAAAAATGAGTACCTCATATATTGAGGCCGATACTGAGGAGAGTGAGATTAAGGGGGCGGTTTTCTCTATGGGTCCTACGAAAGCCCTAGGCAGTGATGGCTTCCAACCGATCTTTTATCAAAAGTGTTGGAGTGTTGTGTGCATGTCTGTTGTGAATGCTGTGAAACAATTCTTTCAGACTTTAGAGAGGCCGCTTGGGTTGAATGATACGTTGATGTCTTTGATCGCGAAGGTTGACGAGCCGGAGCTTATTGGCCAATTCCGACCTATTAGCTTGTTCAATGTTCTCTAAAAGATCGTCACCAAGGTTCTTGTTGTTCGTATGCAGAGAATCCTCCCGTCTATTATTAGTCCGATGCAAGGGAGCTTCATTCCTAGCAGGCTAATACAAGATAACATTATCCTCGGCCAGGAGGTTGTTCATTCAATGAAACGTAAGCAAGGGGTCTCAGGCTAAATGATGCTCAAACTTGACCTAGAAAAAGCCTATGATAGACTCCGTTGGGATTTTATTGATAACACTTTGAAAGGTGCAAGCTTCTCGGATCGTTGGGCTTCTTGGATTAACGCCTGCCTGAACACGACCACCTTCCACCTGCTTTGGAATGGTGAAGCTATGAGGAGCTTGGTTCCCTCTAGGGGTGTTCGTCAAGGAGATCCGCTTTCTCCATACCTATTTGTTCTTTGTGTGGAGCGGTTGAGCCATGCCATTAGTCGTCTTGTTGCTTTGAAACGCTGGAAACCGATACGCCTTTCTAGAGAAGGGCCTGAGTTATCTCATATGTTTTTTGCTGACAACATTGTCTTATTCTCCGATGCCTCGGTTGCTCAATTTCAAGTTATCATGGAGTGCCTGGACTCCTTTTGTAAGATGTCAGGTCAAAAGATTAATCCATCCAAGTCGAAGCTTTTCTTATCTCCAAACGTTCACAACAGGCTGGCTCATAGGTTACAAAAGGTTAGCGGATTTCAAGTCACTCGTAATCTAGGGAAGTACCTTGGAGTCCCTATTTTCCATGAGAAAATAAAAAAATGCTACTTTTGAACCTCTTCTTGATCGGTTGAATGCTAGGCTCCAAGGCTGGCAAGGACGATTCTTGAGCTTGGCCGGCAGGGTCACCCTCGCTAAATCTGTCCTGACTTCTATCCCTGTGTACTCCATGTCGACAGTCATCCTGCCTTCCGAGACCTGTAGCAAGATATATGAGCTCATCAAAAACTTTGTTTGGGACAAAGCTAATGGGCGTAAAAGGATACATCTCGTCCGATGGTCTGAGCTGCGTAAACCCAAAATCGCTGGCGATTTGGGCATCAGGTCAATGAGAAATGAACTTAATTGGCTCTAGTGGGGAAGCTTAGCAAGAGGTTTTTAATTGATAAGTATATCAAACCATCGGCGTCTAATACGATGGCGAAGTCGCCGGTTTGGAGAGGGATTGAAACAAAGGTTAAAGAAGTGATCATCAAAGGCTCTTCCTGGTGTATTGGTAATGGAAGGTCCATTAGTTTTTGGCTTGATAGATGGATCGGAGAATGTGAGCTGATCGCCCTTGCTGTTGATACTGTTCCGGCTGAGATTTTGGGTTGTTCTGTTCTTGATGCTTGGATTGAGGGTAGTGGATGGGATTGGTCAATTTTTTCGCATCTCCTGCCGAGTGCTTCTGCAGATTGCGGCTGCCTCGATCCACGCTGAGGAGAACGAACCCGATGTTTTGTGCTGGAGACAGTCGTCGTCAGGCACCTACACAGTTTCTTTCGCTTAAGATTTAATGTTGGATCGTAAGTCTGTTAGAATGGGCGTCCTTAACTGGGTTAAGGTCGTCCTTAGTTGTAGCGGAAAATAGACTTAACAGGAAACGTAGAAAGATAATGGACACAAGTATTTATAGAGGAAACCCCACTAAGACCAACTAGTCTTATGGGTAAACCTCTACTTGGAGGATTTTCAATAGCCGTCCTTATCTTATTAAGAGAGAGTCCTTACAACTTAGGCGAGCTGTTACAATCCCCTGAGCTAAGCGTGTGTCCTTAGCTCTACTTGTAACACTCCTTTCAACGTAACAAAGTAACCTAACTCTCTTAGCTTATAAGGAAGCTATCACTCACGTCTCTCACGGTTCATTGTGAGAGACAAACAACTACTCTAACTATTTTGTGGTTTGATTTGGATTTGATGTGGTTGAACTTTGTTTCTCTTTCTTCAAGCTCACTTGATCTTCTTGATCTTCGTTCTTGAACTTGAATGCTTCGGGAGAGCTTGAGAGAAAGTCTTCAAAGTCCACACCGCTATGCATACCCCTTGGAGGGTATTTATAGCGGTATGAGTTCTTGTCCTCTAGCGTCCTCTGAGGCTTGGGCAGGATCTGTCGTCTTCCTTCAACGGTGCGATTTGCATCTTGAGGAAGTCAACTCTGTTGACGCTTGGAAAGCCTCCGCGTGGTCAGGGGACCATTGCTGGGAAAGCGACATCTTTTGAATTGTTCACACGTGCCCAAACAAGGGAAGCTTCCTTTTGAGGACTACGGCCGAACGTGATGTAATCATGTTGGGGCGGCCTTGGTTTGAATTTGAACTTCGTCCGTATTGTGGCGCGCGTCCCTTCTTGATGAGGACGCCGTCCTATCTTCGTAGTTACTTCGCCAATTTCGTTCAGCTTTGGAAGTTCTGATGAAGTGCGTCCCTACAGCGTAGGGACTGCCGTTCACTTGTTGTCCTTTTCACTCATGTGCGTCTTCTGGACTTACCTGAGATCAACACTTGGACAACTTATCAAATACCGTTGAGTTTATCATTATCAAAACTAGGGACGATCATTATTGATTTAGGAATGGCGTTCTTAATATCGTCCCAACAACTTCCCCCTTTTGATGTCATCTTCCCCCTTTTGATGATGACAAACTCTTTTAAGCAATGCACACAAAAGTAAAGCTTTTAGCATGAGAGACTACACTTTGATTTTCTTTTCAGCTTAGGTTGGCATGCAACTCATTCTTTTAAATGCGTCCTAATAGATTCTACACTAGCGTCCTTTGGACTTGGCCGAAATCCCCCCTAAACACATGCTTTCTATGATAACTTAAAAACAATCGCATCTCTGCAAAACTATACTTTCCCCTTTTGGCATCATCGAAAAGGAGAACAAGTTAAAAAGCATGCACACACAAAGTTATAACTAAAGAAAGAACGCTTGGACATAATGAATTGCAATGTAATGAACGTCATTCAAAAAGAAGAGAGAGTACGATCAGTACAGACAAGCACACATGAATTGTTCAAAGGGGACAGCGTCCCAAAGTCTTAACAGAAACAAAAACAAGAGAATAAACTTTTCAGGAGGTGGAATGGGAAGGAGCAATCATTTGCGGGGACACTTGCCAAGGGCCTTAAGAGTCTGCTCTTGAAGATGATTGTTCTGCGCTATGAGCTCATTGTTGCGTTCCAGAAGCTCAGTGTGCTGATGGAGAGTGTCATGAACCTGTCGGATGAGATCTATCATCATGCATTGGTTCTCGATCATCATCCCAAGCAAGTATTTCTGTGAACACTTCTCAGCTTCAACAAGAACGCTCCTATGATCTGCTTCATCATCTTCATCCTCAGCGTCCTCAACTGGCGTCCCTACCACTTGCAAATTTTCCTCAGGCTCGCCTTCTCCAGCTTTGGCGGCAACAGCAGTAGCTTTGATTCTTCTCTCGGCCTCTTTCTTGTCTTTTGCCAACTGTCTCTTCACAGAGGGAAGCGGCTCATCAAATCTCATTTTGCCGACCGGAGGAGCTGTGATCTGCCTAACGTCCCAGTGAATGCCAAAAGACTTCTCCTCTCTAGAGACGTAAAGGTGTTGCTGCTCAAGAATCTTTTTGATGAGGCCAGGGAAGGGGAGCGAGTGGCGTCCTCCTGTGCACTTACCCATATGCTCCAAGACGACCCGCGCTAAATTGATCGGCTTGCGGTTCAAGAAGGCGTCCAATATGATGCTGTCAGTGATTTGGACTATGACCATGCGCACAATGAAGTGATGCGCAAGGACGCCCGTCTTGGAGAGACAGTGGGCGAATCTATCCCTAGCTACTTGCTGCCTCCCATTGAATATGTTGTTGAAGATTTCTTCCTGGGAGAAGCGGCCAAAGTTCTTGCAGGGAAAGTCGTGCAGAGCATCCTGAGGCGGGAGGCGTAGACCCAACATGTTGCGGACGGTACCCTCTACAATAGAGTACTCGTCCCCATCCAGTTCAAACGTCCCTTGAGGCTTCCCTTTTACTGTGGATACTTCAAATTTAGAGTAAAAGCGGAGAACCTCGTTGGGGTCAACAATTGCGGCCTCTTCGCCCAGGTGCGTCCAACCCTGGAACTCAAGCAGCTCTAGAAATTTTGTGCGGCCGTTCTCGTCAAGAAATTTAGCTGTAAACAGGAGCGGCGGCAGAATTTTCTTGAGGCGCTTCTTCTTGTCGCCATTACCAACGATGACGTCGTCGCCGGCGTCCTCTACCACTTCAGCGTCTCCTTCCTCTTCCTCATGGTCCTCATCTTGGAGAGGGGCGTCATCATTATCTAAGGCCTCGTCCCCTTGTTCAAGGGACTAGGCCATCTCTTCATCTTCACCATGAGTTGGAGGAAGGGCGTCCACTGGAGTCCTGCTCATGGACTCTGTGGGGACTTCAGCAGAAGTCGTCCCCTGGACTTGCACAGTTTCCTCAACCACCTTTGCCGGAGGAGGAGGAGGAGTCTTTTATTTGGTAGGAGAGGGAGAGGGAGTTCGAAGCTAAGCTTTTGTAGAAGGAGGAGCAAGAGAAGCGCTGGGCTTGATCACTGAAATGGGAGTGGCGGCAATCGGCGCTGGAGGAGGAGGAGGCTTTTTCACTAGGGAGTCCTCCACTGAAATGATCGTGGGCACAACATCCTTGGCCTGGACCTGTGCGGGAGGAGCGTCCCATTGGACCTTTGGCATCGGCTTTGCCAAGTCCGCCTCAATCTCCGCTTCTAGCGGATCAGTAGCAGCCGCAGGAGCGTCCTCTACCCTTGGTGGAGGAGGAGGGAGTTGAGGGACGTCCTGCAAACTCTTCTTGATCGCCTGAGCAATGGCGTCCTCTTCTGCTTTGGCCTGCCTCGCCTTTTCCTCTTTGTTGGGACGATATTAAGGACGCCAGTCATTAATATCTAAACCAATAATGATCGTCCCTTCTTTTGATAATGACAAACTCAAATGTATTTAACAAGTTGTCCAAGTGTTGATCTCAGGTAGGTCCAGTGGACGCACATGAGTGAAAAGGACAACAAGTGAATGGCAGTCCCTAAGCTGTAGGGACGCACGTCATCAGAACTTCCAAAGCTGAACGTAATTGGCGAAGTTCCTGCGCAGATAGGACGGCGTCCTCATCAAGAAGGGACGCGCGCCAAAATACGGACGAAGTTCAAATTCAAATCAAGGCTGCCCCAACATGATTACATCACGTTCGACCGTAGTCCTCAGAAGGAAGCTTCCCTTGTCTGGGCACGTGTAGACAACTCCAAAGATGTCGCTTTCCCAGCGATGGTCCCCTACCCACGCGGAGGCTTCCCAAGCGTCAACAGAGTTGACTTCCTCAAGAGGCTCATCGCACCAATGATGGAAGATCAAGGATCCTGCAAAGCCGCAGAGGACGCTAGAGGACAAGAACCACTTTCGCTATAAATACCCCCCCAAGGGTATGCATAGCGGTGTGGACTTTGAAGACTTTCTCTCAAGCTCTCCCGAAGCATTCAAGAATACGAACGAAGATCAAGAAGATCAAGTGAGCTTGAAGCAAGAGAAAGAAAGTCCAACCACATCAAATCCAAAACAAACCACAAAATAGTTAGAAGTGTAGTTTGTCTCTCACAACGAACCGTGAGAGACGTGTGTGATAGCTTCCTTATAGCTAAGAGAGTTAGGTTACATTGTTAGGTGGAAAGGAGTGTTACTAGTGAGGCTAAGGACGGACTCGTAGCTCAGTGAAGTGTAACGACTCGCCTAAGTTGTAAGGACTCTCTCTTAATAAGATAAGGACGGCTATTGAAAATCCTCCAAGCAGAGGTAGAGGTTTACCCATAAGACTAGTTGGTCTTAGTGGGGTTCCTCTATAAATACTCGTGTCCATTATCTCATCGCGTTTCCTGTTAAGTCTATTTTCCGCTGCACATTAGGACGCCCTTAACCCAGTTAAGGACGCCTTCACTAACAGACTTACGATCCAACAATTGGTATCAGAGCAGGCGCTCTAGATTAAGTTTGAGTTGCAGGAAACATGGACATGGAACCTATTGGTATCTCAAGTGCAAAACCACCTCGCCTAACGGACGGCAACTTCAATCGGTGGAAGACAAGGTTCGAATGCTTCATACGCAGTCAAAACTACCAATGCTGGCTGGTGATAAAGAACGGCGACCTCGAAGTCCCTGCTGCTAAGAAGGACAAGGAGGCAGATTGGGGTCCTGAAAAGTTCAAGCTTATGGAAGCAAATGCAAAGGCCATCTGTTTCTTACAGACGTCCCTCTGTGAAAGGGACGCCACCCGTGTGAGCAATCTCCCAACTGCTAAGCTTCAATGGGAAGCCCTGGAGAAGTATCATGTTGGGACGCCTGAGATGAAAGAAGACGTCCAGTTGGAAGCTAAAAGGGACTTCTACAAATTCAGGATGTTCACAAATGAGACCATCACCGACTACTCCTTTCGCTTTGAGGCCCTTCTAACTAAGTTGAAAAACTTGGGTGTCAAAGAAACGGAGATCACTCAGAGGATGAAGGTTCAAGTCTTGATAGATGGACTCACGGGACCATGGAACTTCGATAGGATGACGTTCAAAGAGAACCACGCCAACAAGGGACTGTCCATGGAGGAAGTCTATGGAAAATTCAAAGGATATGAAGCAAGAAGAAACCAAGATCTGGCAGAAATGGGAAAGAGTTCCCAAAATGAGCTGGCTTTAACTCTAGCGGCTAGGACGCCAGAATATGAGCAATACTATCAGAGGCAAAGAGAGTTGAACTCGATGCTAGAAGCCAAAACTCAAGAGCACCAGGAGAATCTTCGTCTTCAGGCGTTAGTGGAACGCAAAGGAAAAACGGAAGAACAAATTTCCGAGGAAGATGAGTTAGCCTTGTTGAGCAAAACTCTCCGTGCACTGTACAGAAGAGGCAAAGTCCCAAGAATGAAGATGCCCCCCAAAAAAGAATCTCGCAAGCCTACAGATGCAGAAATGAAGGAGATAGTTTGCTACAAATGCAACAGAAAGGGACACATGGCCAAGAAATGTACCACAGGACTAACATCAAAGGAAATGAAGGAAAAGGCGCTAGTTGGTGCATTTGAGGGTGCATGGGACGACCTTGACTCAAGTGATGAAGAGCCAAAAAATCAGGTGGCTTACATGGCTATGGAAGACGCCCCAGAGGACGTCTCTGAAATTGAGCAAGAGGTAACCCATGAAACCATGTTAAACTCTCTTGAAAAATGTTCAAAACCAAAGCTTATTAAATTGATAACTCAAATCATGCAAGAGAGCTATGCTATGAAACAAAGCTTTGAAGAAGTTGAATCCGAGAATATTGTTGTGGAATGTGAAAATTGTAGTACCATGTCTTTTCAACTAGAGTCCTCTCAGGAAGAAGTCAAGTCCCTTAAAAGTCAGATTGTGTGCTTAAAGCTTGAAAATGCAAGTCTTCGGGACGAGGTCAAAGTTCTAGGATAGAGTCCGATGACTGAAACTGTGAACCCAATAGTCTTTGTTCCAGCCAGGAAAGGACTAGGGTATGAATCAGGATCAAAGAACTCTCTCCCTAGTGACTTTGAAGCTAGCAAGACTACTGAACTGGAACTTGAGAGGGAAAAGACAAGGAATTTTGAAGAACGCATAAGAGTTCTTGAGAGTGGTGAGAAAGGACAAAAGGACTATTACACAAATTCTGTCAGTCACAAAATCTACAAGAATATTGCTAAGGGAAAAGGATCTAAGGTAGTGGACCCTGAGAAAATGAAAGAGAATAGAATTCAGCGTCCTAATAAAAAGTACTACCTTGGAAACTATTATAGGACGTGCTGGCATTGTGGCAAAGGTGGTCACTACCAACACGAGTGTCTTAAGCTGAAACAAGATCTTGAAAGTAGAAGGAAGGCTAGGAATGGCCGTGAGAATGCTAAGCCTAAATTTGCTGATAGGACGCATGCTAGTGTGCCAAATGCTAAAACTCGATCTCCTAGGATGCATGCTAGAAGATCAAATGATGTGAATGTTTATGATCATTTGCCTATGAAGAAGTTTTACCCATGTAACGAACCAGGTAGGGGTCACCTTGCCTGGATCACAAAGAACTAACTCTTCTTTTCAGGTGGAAGTGAGAGGAAGCCCATGGATCATCGATAGTGGCCCTTCAAAGCATATGACTGGAAGCCAGATCCATCTCACTTCTATCCAAACAAATGCCACGGGAGGAACTGTCTCGTTTGGCAACAAGGGCAAAGGAAAAATCAAAGGGACGGGCACCGCAAAGCTAAATCAATCCATCAGTGCGTCCAAAGTCAATCTTGTCGAAGGACTAGGCTTCAATCTCCTTAGTGTCTCCCAAATATGTGATCAAGGTGAAAACCTAGTCACATTTGACTCTAAGGAATGCATAGTCATCAACAAGAAAACAAATCAAGTCATTCTCAAAGGGACTCGCGAAAACAATGTCTACGTCTTCAATCAAAGATTTAAGCCTGCATCCAAATTGTGTTTATCTGTCTCTGCTGTGGACGCCGATCTCTGGCATCGACTTCTTGGACACGCGGGACCAAGCACAATCTTCAAGCTTCATCAAAAGGATCTTGTAAGAGGTCTTCCCCGAATTGGTCCTGAGCAAATTGAGCAATGTGAAGCATGCATCAAAGGGAAGCAGACAAGATCATCCTTCAAATCCAAGAATGAAGTGAGCACAAAGAAGCCATTGGAACTCCTTCACATGGATCTGTGTTGACCCATGCAAACCCAAAGCTATGGTGGAAAAAGGTACATGTATGTCATTGTAGATGATTTTTAAGATTCACTTGGGTTCTTTTCTTGGTGTCAAAAGCAGATGCCTTCGGGATGTTCAAAATCTTCATCAAGCAAGTAGAAGTTGATCTTGGGACGAGCTTGAAAGCTCTAAGGTCAGATCATGGAACGGAGTTTAAAAACTCAGAGTTTCTTGACTTCTGTGACCAACAAGGAGTCTCCCACAACTTCTCTTCTCCCCGAACTCCTCAGCAAAATGGTGTTGTTGAAAGAAAGAATAGGACGCTGGAAGACATGGCAAGGACGATGCTCTTGGCTAGCGGCGTCCCTAAACACTTCTGGGCAGAAGCTGTTGCCACCGCAACCTACATTGTCAATCGAGCTATGATTCGTCCTTTGCTCAAAAAGACGTCCTATGAGCTCCTGAATGGAAGAAAGCGAAACATTTCACACCTCAAAGTCTTTGGGTGTAAATGCTTCATTCATAACAACGACAAAGACAACATCGGCAAATTTGATGCTAGGAGTGATGAGGGAATATTTCTTAGGTACTCCCTCACAAGCAAAGCCTATAGAGTCTTCAACAAACGGACTCTTAAGCTTGAGGAAAGTATTCATGTGGTATTCAAAGAAAATGCTTCTCTCAAGAAAGAACCAAGTAAGAAGGAACGTCGCTCCTCTCCTAGGGACGATGATGAAGATGATGAAGAAGAACCAAGAGGGTCCTCCGACAAGTATTATGTTCCTGGGAACACCCCTGAGTCTCGTGATGAGGTCTCAAATTTGGTCGCTAAACCAAGTTGAGGCCGGTGAATCAAGTCAACAAGGAGAAAGGCACAGTGTGGACGCTCCGGCTGAGGGGGAACACACTGAGCCAACCAATGAAGAAGACGGATTTGACTCTGATGAGTCTGATTGGACGGATCCTAGGTGTACCCCTGCCAGGGACTCTACTCATAGGGGATCCAACCTTTCAAGACTTTACTCAAGAGATCAAATTATCTCAGATATCTCAAAAGGAGTCCAAACAAGATCAGCCGTGAATCAGTCCCTCAACGCCAACATAGCGTTCTGTGCCTTCAACGCCTTCGTGTCCTTAGTAGAACCTAAGAACATAAAGGAAGCACTCCAGGACGCTGATTGGATTCAAGCTATGCAAGAAGAACTCAATCAATTCGAGAGGAACAAAGTTTGGACCCTCGTCCCTCGTCCGAGAAACAAAAACATAATAGGGACGAGGTGGGTCTATAGAAACAAGCTCGATGAAAGTGGCCGCGTATCAAGAAACAAAGCAAGGCTTGTGACTCAAGGCTATAGGCAAGAGGAAGGGATCGATTATGATGAGACCTTCGCTCCTGTCGCTAGAATTGAAGCCATTCGCCTCCTCATTGCCTACGCTGCTCACAAGGGGTTCAAGCTCTTTCAAATGGATGTCAAGACAGCCTTCCTCAATGGCAAGCTTAAAGAAGAAGTGTACGTCGCTCAACCTCCAGGATTTGAGGACGCTGATCACCCTGATCATGTGTACTTCTTGGACAAGGCACTCTATGGACTCAAGCAAGCCCCTCGTGCATGGTACGATAGGTTTGCGTCCTTTCTCTTGTCCAACGGGTACACACGAGGTAACATTGATAAAACACTATTCTTAAAGAAAGTCCTTAAAGATGTTTTGATTGTCCAAGTCTATGTCGATGACATAGTCTTTGGAAGCACTAACATGAAACTTGTAGAGGAATTCAAGAACTTGACGAGTAGTGAGTTTGAGATGTCCCTCATAGGAGAGCTCAATTTCTTCTTGGGAGTCCAAATCACCCAGCTCAAAGATGGGACGCGCATTCATCAACAAAAGTACATTCGTGAAATGCTCGAGAAGTATGGAATGAACTCTTCAAAATCCATTGATACTCCCATCTCCCCCAACACTCGCCTTTACGCTGATGAAGAAGGCAAGAGTGTAGATCAAAAGCTTTACAGAGGAATGATAGGGTCCTTGCTATACCTAACGGCAAGTCGTCCCGACATCATGTTCGATGTGTGCTTGTGTGCTCGCTTCCAAGCAAATCCAAAGGAGTCCCACATGCAAGAGGTCAAGAGAATCTTCAGATACCTCAAGGGACGGGATGACTTATGCCTATGGTATCCCAGAGGGACGTCCCTGAATCTGGTAGCGAACTCTGACGCAGACTACGCTGGCCATGTGGTGGATAGGAAGAGCACATCCGGCATGGCACAATTCCTTGGCTCATGCCTTGTATCTTGGGAATCCAAAAAGCAAAACTCCGTGGCACTCTCAACCGCGGAAGCTGAGTACGTTGCTGCTGCTTCGTGATGTTCACAAGTCCTATGGATCAAGTACAAACTTGAAGATTATGGTACGTTCCTCAACACCGTCCCTATCTTGTGTGATAGCACCAGTGCTATAAGTATTGCCAAGAACCCTGTTCATCATTGTAGGACGAAGCATATTCATATAAGACATCACTTTCTTCGTGACAATGTTTAACTTGGATTAATTAAGGTAGATCATGTTAGGACTGAGGACCAAGTGGCCGATATTTTCACAAAAGCACTTGATAGACGTCCCTTCGAGCACCTCCGGTTGCTCTTGGGGATGATAACTTTTAAATAATCAAGTCCCGTTCTATTATTCCCTTCATGACTGGCTATGTTTTGTTGAGAACTTGTTTTTAAAGTAAGGTATTCATTTAAAGTCATCTTTAAAGGACGCTAGTCTAAGACATGTGTTTTGCTTGTGGTTTGAACGCAATTCATTTCGCTTTTCATCTCAAGAGTATCCCTGATCACCCTACCCTCATTATAAGCCGAAATGATGGGAACTCTAAGCTTACCCAAGCCGAGAATCTTGCAAACGCGTCCTATGAGCGTTCTTTGTCTTATCTTTACGGGACGTACTTGCTTGATTTTCAAAAATGGCTCTAAGTGGTCAAAGGGACGCGTGTTAAGAGCTGAGAGTTATCCGTACAGAGTTCTAAGTTCAGAGGTTGAGATCAGTGTCTGGGACGCCGTGGTTCAGTTTTGTGTGCCTAAAGGACGCCAAGACAGAGTCCTTTACAGTTGTGAGGTTTTGAAAATTGAAAGAAGGAAGTTGAACCGTTTCGAAGAAGTTGAACGCAGATCTCGGGATATGTGTAACGGGTGCCAAACAGCTGTGTTTCTTAGCAAAGAAGGAAGCCACGTGCGGGATTGCGGATGGAGGAAGCCATGTGAAACTACTCTATTACCCTTGACCGTTCCACTTCGTCTTCTTCCTATAAATACGCACCTGCATCCTCTGAAAAATCTTCTTTGCTCCTCTGCCATTTACACACATTTAGAAATCTCTCAAGATCTTGCCAAATCTTCAATCCCAAATCCCGAAATCATCTCCTCAACCCAAATCTTCTTCTATATAAACCACCCTCTCAAATGGCCAACATAAGAACAACCAAGAACCAATCTTCTTCTCCAGCGGCGAAGAACCCTAGTTCCTCGAAGTCTCCTCCGGTGAAAGGCCGGTCACTCATGGACTCGAGAGGGCGTCCTACTGGGCGCCAAGACCCCCCTCGCCACCATTCTTCTTCTCAAACTACCCAACGCCGCCACTCCAACACCCCTCCACAGTCACATCGCTCCCAACCTCCACAACAAAAATACCAACCTCCCCGTTCCCAATCCAAACCCCTCCAAAAACGATTTCCATTTCTTGAGAAGCCTTTCCAACCCGAGCCCGAGCCCGAGCCCGACAATGTCTCCAAAGCTTCCGTCTACAGTGGTTCCATCGGTAGGCTTCCCTCCCAACCCAAGCGCCGTCCTCCTCTCGACCCACTCATAGAGGACTGGCTAGAAAAGGAGCCAAGGACGCTCGCCAATATTTGCCTATGGGCGTCCGCTCATGACCATCCCCCAAAGGTCCAACGCCTCCTCCACTACTTTATGGTCACCTATGTCAAGCCCCGCCTAGAGGAAACCAACCATACCAACCCACCCTTTATGGGACCCGGCATAATTTCTGATACTTTTGGTGGGACGGTAGATGAGCTTGCCAAGCTCCTCCCAGATATCATGGAGTTCTTGGTGGCTCCTGCGGGCTCCGTCCCATCTCAGAAACGGAAAAGGCCTTCCTCCCCCTCCCCTTCCAAACAACAAGTCAAAGGGCCTCCCTCCTCCTCCCAAGCCGAACCAGTCCCTTCCTCCCCGCCTACCGCCCCAAAGAGACGCTTGAAGACGTCCGCTGAGCTTGAGGGCGTCACTGAGCAACAAATGGCAGCCATACACCTCTCCGAGCTTGAAATAGAAAAAGAGGAGAAGGCCAGGCAAGAGCAGGCCGAAAATGACGCCATTGCTGCGGCGATCCAGCAGAGTCTACAGGACGTCCCTCGGCTTCCTCCTCCTCCACCAAGGATAGAGGACGTCACTCCCGCTCCTGCTCCTTTGGCTTCATCAGATCCGCTCCAGGCGGAAATCGAGGCGGACTTGGCAAAGCCTATGCCAACAGTCCAAAGGGCAACTCCTCAAGAACAGGTCCCGGCCAAGGACGCTGTTCCAAAAGTCATAACTCTTGAGGATTCCCCTGCTAAGCAGCCGCCTCCTCCCCCTGCTCCGCTCAAAGTCAAGCCCATCTCCATGGCTCCGCCCAGCTCCTCCTCTGCCCCCACAAAAGCAAAGATAAGAACTCCCACTCCCTCTCCTCCCAGAGCTTCAACTCCTCCTCCTCCTCCGCCCGCTCAGGTCATCGAGGATATTGCTAAAGTCCAGGGGACGGCTTCTGTTGAAGTCCCCATTGAGTCCTTGGCAAGGACTCCAGCGGTGGACGCACCTCCTACAGAACAGGCGTCCACTGCTGAGGACACAGAAATGGTCGAGTCCCATGAGCAAGGGGACGAGGCCTTAGATGAAGAGGACGCTCCTCACCAGGATGAGGACCCTGAGGACGAGGAGGGAGATGGCGATGAAGAAGGCGCCGGTGATGAAGTGATAGTGAGCAACGGCAGTAAGCAGAAACGCTTGAAGAAAATTCTGTCGCCGCTCCTGTTCACCGCCCAATTCTTGGAAGAGAACCAGCGCCAAGAGTTTTTGGAACTGCTTGAGTTCCAGGGATGGACGCACCTAGGCGCCGAGGCCGCGGAAGTCGACCCCAAACAGGTTCTCCGCTTTTACTCAAAATTCGAAATATCAGAAGTAAAAGGGAAGTCTCAATGGACGTTCGAAATTGATGGGGACGAGTACTCAATTGTTGAGGGTACCGTCCGCAATATGCTAGGCCTGCATCCCTCTCCGCCAGATGCTATGCACGACCTTCCCAATAAGAATTTTGGTCGTTTCTCCCAAGAAGAGATCTTTAACAGAATATTGAAAGGGAGACAACCAATTGCTAGGGACAGGGTCGTTCACTGTCTCTCCAAGACGGGCGTCCTTGCATATCACTTCATTGTGCGCATGGTCGTCC
Organism: Polygonum maritimum; assembly: GCA_963924305.1. Lineage (NCBI taxonomy): Eukaryota > Viridiplantae > Streptophyta > Magnoliopsida > Caryophyllales > Polygonaceae > Polygonum > Polygonum maritimum. The sequence goes on along the minus strand of OZ002736.1, from coordinate 12,675,758 downwards.
CCCGCCAAGAAAAGAAGTCGATAGTCCAGATCACTGATAGTATCTTACTGGACGCCTTCTTGGAACGCAAGCCCATAAATTTTCCACGGGTTATCTTGGAGCACATGGGCAAGTGCACAGGCGGTAGACACTCTCTTCCCTTCCCTGGCTTGGTCAAGCAGATTCTCAAGCAGCAAGGTTTCTATGCTCCCAAACAAGAACAGTCCTTTGGCATCCACTGGGATGTTAGGCAAATCACTCTGCCCCCGGTCGGCAAACTCCGTTGTGATGAGCCGCTCCCATCCGTGAAACACCAGATGGAAAAGGAAAAGAAAGAGGCTCAGAGGAAAGCTAAGGCTGCTGCCGCTGCTGCTGCTAAAGAAGCTCAAGGTGATCCAGATGTTGAAAATTTGCAAGTAGTTGGGACGCCGGTTGAGGACGCTGCTGAAGAAGAGGACGAGCTCGATGGTATGAGCGTCCCTGATGAGGCCGAGAGACACTCTACGAAGTATCTGATGGGCATGATGATCGAGAACCAGTGTATGATGATTGATCTAATCCAGCAGGTTCACGACACTCTCCATACCCACACAGAACTTCTGGAACGCAACAACGAGCTCCTTGCATAGAACAACCATCTTCAGGAGCAACACCTCAAGGCCCTTGGCAAGCGTCCCCACAAATGATCACCTCCCCCCTTCTATAACCCTGAAGAAGTTTATCTGTTCTTTTGTTTTTTTTTTTGTTAAGACTTTGGGACGATGTCCCCGTTTTGAACACTGTTTGAGAATGTTTGTAATGATTGTACTCTTCTCTTCTTATGAATGTAGTTCATTAGATTTGTGCTTCATTTTGTCTAAGCGTTCCTTTCTTTAGTTATGACTTTGTGCTTGCATGCTTTTCAACTTGTTCTCCTTTTCGATGATGCCAAAAGGGGGAAGTATAGTTTTGCAGAGATGCGATTGTCTTTAAGTTGTCATAGAAAGCATGTGTTTATGGGGAATTTCGGCCAAGTCCAAAGGACGCTAGTTAGGAATAAAATAGAACGCACTTAAAAGAATGTGTTGCCAGCCAACCTAAGCTGAAAAGAAAATCAAGTGTAGTTTCTCATGCTAAAAGCTTTACTTCTGTGCGTATTATTTGAAAGAGTTTGTCATCATCAAAAAGGGGGAAATTGTTGGGACGATATTAAGGACGCCAGTCATTAATATCTAAACCAATAATGATCGTCCCTTGTTTTGATAATGACAAACTCAAATGTATTTAACAAGTTGTCCAAGTGTTGATCTCAGGTAGGTCCAGTGGACGCACATGAGTGAAAAGGACAACAAGTGAATGGCAGTCCCTAAGCTGTAGGGACGCACGTCATCAGAACTTCCAAAGCTGAACGTAATTGGCGAAGTTCCTGCGCAGATAGGACGGCGTCCTCATCAAGAAGGGACGCGCGCCAAAATACGGACGAAGTTCAAATTCAAATCAAGGCCGCCCCAACATGATTACATCACGTTCGGCCGTAGTCCTCAGAAGGAAGCTTCCCTTGTCTGGGCACGTGTAGACAACTCCAAAGATGTCGCTTTCCCAGCGATGGTCCCCTACCCACGCGGAGGCTTCCCAAGCGTCAATAGGGTTGACTTCCGCAAGATGCAAATCGTACCGTTGATGGAAGATCAAGGATCCTGCCCAGTCTCAGAGGACGCTAGAGGACAAGAACCACTTCCGCTATAAATACCCCCCCAAGGGTATGCATAGCGGTGTGGACTTTGAAGACTTTCTCTCAAGCTCTCCCGAAGCATTCAAGAACACGAACAAAGATCAGGAAGATCAAGTGAGCTTAAAGCAAGAGAAAGAAAGTCCAACCACATCAAATCCAAAACAAACCACAAAATAGTTAGAAGTGTAGTTTGTCTCTCACAACGAACCGTGAGAGACGTGTGTGATAGCTTCCTTATAGCTAAGAGAGTTAGGTTACATTGTTAGGTGGAAAGGAGTGTTACTAGTGAGGCTAAGGACGGACTCTTAGCTCAGTGAAGTGTAACGACTCGCCTAAGTTGTAAGGACTCTCTCTTAATAAGATAAGGACGGCTATTGAAAATCCTCCAAGCGGAGGTAGAGGTTTACCCATAAGACTAGTTGGTCTTAGTGGGGTTCCTCTATAAATACTCGTGTCCATTATCTCATTGCTTTTCCTGTTAAGTCTATTTTACGCTGCACATTAGGACGCCCTTAACCCAGTTAAGGACGCCTTCACTAACAGACTTACGATCCAACACTCTTTTTCTAGCTGGAGCTCCGAGAGGCGAATGGCGACCATTTATTCTTCAATGACGCCCTCTAGCTGAGCGGACGTCTTGAGCCTTCTCTTGGGGGCGGGGGGAGGGGAAGATGGGATTGGTTTAGGTTGGGAAGAGGAAGGGGCTTTGATTGTGAGCTGTTGGGAGGGAGGAGGGGAGGGTTGCCTAATTCTCTTTTGGGATGGGACGGAACCAGCAGGAGCTACCAGAAACTCCATTATATCAGTGAGCATCTTGGCGAGCTCGTCCACCGTCCCTTGGAATGCTTCAGAGATGATGGCTGGTCCTATGAAAGGGGGGTTGTGTAATTGGCTTCTTGGAGGCGGGGCTTGACGTATGTTACCATGAAGTAGTGTAACAAACGTTGGATTTTGGGAGGGTAGTCTTGGATGGACGCCCTTTGGCAGATGTTTGCTAGGGTTTTGGGCTCCCTTTCAAGCCAGTCCTCGACCAAAGGGTCAAGAGGAGGACGGCGTTTGGGCTGAGCGGGGAGTCCCCTGACTTGGGACTTTGTAGGGCTCCCTTGCTCTGGCTCGGGGGTATAGGGTTTTGCGAGGAATTGGAAACGAGGTTGAGAAGGTTTGGATTGAGATCGGGAGGATTGGGGTTTTTGTGGTGGAGGTTGGGATCTTTGTGGCTTTGGCGGGGTGGTGGAAGGGCGGCGCTGGGTGGACTGAGAAGAGTGCTTGTGGCGAGGAGGTTCTTGTCGCCCAGCATGTCTGCCTCTCGAGTCCTCACCGGATTAGGGTTTCTCGCCGCCGAGGAAGACGAAGAGGGCTGTGTGTTCTTGGTAGCTCTTGTGTTGGCCATTTGTTTGAGAAATTTGGGTTTACATAGGAAGAGTTAGGGTTTTGGAGAAGAGGATTTTGAGATCTGGGATTGAGAGATTTCGTAAGATCTTTGAGAGATTTCCGGATTTGTGAAAACAGCAGAGAAGGCAAAGAAGATTTTTCAGGGTGCACAGGGGTGAATTTATAGGAAGAAGACGAAGGGAAACTATCAAGGGTAGCAGGGTCATTTCCTATGGCTTCCTCCACCCGCGTTCCCACACGTGGCATTCTTCTTTGCTAAGTAACCAGCTGTTTTGCACCCGTTTCACGGATCCCGAGATCTACGTTCAACTTCTCTAAGACGGTTCACCTTCCCATTATAAAATTTCAAACTTTTCACAACTGCAAATGACTCTGTCTTGGCGTCCTTTCTGCACACAACACTGCACCACTGAGAACTGTACCACTGCGTCCTAAACACTAATCTCAACTACTGACTTTAAGAACTCTGCCCAGAAGTCCTTCAGATCTTAACAAGCGTCCCGTTGATCACTTAGCACCAGTTTTGAAAATCAAGCAAGTACGTCCCGTAAAGATAAAACAAAGAACGCTCATAGGACGCATTTGCAAGATTCTCGGCTTAGGTAAGCTTAGAGTTCCCATCATTTTCGCTTGTAATGAGGGTAGGGTGCTCAGGGATACTCTTGAGATGAAAAGAGAGATGAATAGCGTTCAAAACTTAAGCAAAACACATGTCTTGGACTAGCGTCCTTTCAAGATGACTTTGAATGCCTGACATATCTTAAAACAAGTTCTCAACAAAGCATAGCCAATCATAGAGGGAATAATAGAACGGGACTTGATCATTTAAAAGTTATCATCCCCAAGAGCAAACGGAGGTGCTCGTAGGGACGTCTTATATGAATGTGCTTCGTCCTAGAGTGATGCACAGGATTCTTGGCAATACTTATAGCACTGGTGTTATCACACAAGATAGAGACTGTGTTAAGGAACGTACCATAGTCTTCAAGTTGGTACTCCATCCATAGGACTTGTGAGCAGCACGAAGCAGCAACAACGTACTCAGCTTCTGCGGTTGAGAGAGCCACGGAGTTTTGCTTTTTGGATCCCCAAGATACAAGGCAAGAACCAGGGAATTGTGCCATTCCAGATGTGCTCTTCCTATCCACCACATGTCTAGCGTAGTCTGCGTCAGAGTACGCCACCAGGTTTAGGGACGTCCTTTTGGGATACCATAGGCATAGATCGTCCCGTCCCTTGAGGTATCTGAAGATTCTTTTGACCTCTTGCATGTGGGACTCTTTTGGATTTGCTTGGAAGCGAGCACACAAGCATACAGCAAACATGATGTCGGGACGGCTTGTCGTTAGATATAGCAAGGACCCTATCACTCCTCTGTAGAGCTTTTGATCCACACTCTTCCCTTCTTCATCAGCGTAAAGGCGAGTGTTTGGAGAGATGGGAGTGTCAATGGATTTGGACGAATTCATTCCATACTTCTCAAGCATTTCACGAATGTACTTCTGTTGGTGAATGCGCGTCCCATCTTTGAGCTGTGTGATTTGAAGTCCCAAGAAGAAGTTGAGTTCTCCTATGAGGGACATCTCAAACTCAATGCTCATCAAGTTCTTGAATTCCTCTACAAGTTTCATGTTAGTGCTTCCAAATACTATGTCATCGACATAGACTTGGACAATCAAAGCATCTTTAAGGACTTTCTTTAAGAACAGGGTTTTGTCAATGTTACCTCGAGTATACCCGTTGGACAAGAGAAAGGACGCAAACCTATCGTACCATGCACGAGGGGCTTGTTTGAGTCCGTAGAGCGCCTTGTCCAAGTAGTACACATGATTAGGGAGATCTGCGTTCTCAAAACCAGGAGGTTGAGCAACATACACCTCTTCCTTCAGCTTGCCATTAAGGAAGGCCGTCTTGACATCCATTTGAAAAAGCTTGAACCCCTTGTGAGCGGCGAAGGCAATGAGGAGACGTATAGCTTCAATTCTAGCGACAGGAGCGAAGGTCTCATCATAGTCGATCCCTTCCTCTTGCCTATAGCCTTGAGCCACAAGCCTTGCTTTGTTTCTTGAAACTCGGCCACTCTCATCAAGCTTGTTTCTGTAGACCCACCTCGTCCCTATTATGTTTTTGTTTTTGGGACGAGGGACGAGGGTCCAAACTTTGTTTCTTTCAAATTGATTGAGTTCTTCTTGCATGGCCTGAATCCAATCAGCGTTCTGAAGCTCTTCCTTTATGTTCTTAGGTTCAATTAAGGACACAAAGGCGTTGAATGCATAGAACGCCATGTTTGCACTATGGGACTGATTCACAACTGATCTTGTTTGGACTCCTTTTGAGATGTCCGAGATGATTTGATCCGTTGAATGAAGTCTTGAAAGATGGGATCCTCTTTGTGAGGCGTCCCTTCCAGGAATGCATCGAGGATCCGTCCAATCAGAATCATCAGAGTCAAATCCATCTTCATTGATAGGCTTAGTGTGTTCCCCCTCAGAGTGAGCGTCCACACTTTGCCTTTCTTCACCTTTTGACTTTTCTCAACAGCATCCACTTGGTTTAGCGACCAAGTTTGAGAGGGTTCTGGCTGTTCACTAGGGACTCCCGTTGAAACCTCATCACGAGTTTCAAGGGCGTTCCTAGGAACGTAGTACTTGTCTGAGGTCCCTCTTGGTTCTTCTTCATCATCTTCATCATCGTCCTTTGGAGAGGAGCGACGTTCCTTCTTACTTGGTTCTTTTTGGTGAGATGCATTTTCTTTGAACACCACATGGATACTTTCCTCAAGCTTAAGAGTCCTTTTGTTGAAGATTCTATAGGCTTTGCTTGTGAGGGAGTATCCAAGGAATATTCTTCATCACTCCTTGCGTCAAACTTGCCGATGTTGTCTTTTCCGTTGTTGTGGATGAAACATTTACACCCAAAGACTTTGAGGTGTGAAATGTTTGGCTTTCTTCCATTTAGCAACTCATAGGACGTCTTTTTGAGCAAGGGACGAATCATGGCTCGATTTATGATGTAGGTTGCTGTGGCTAAGGCTTCCGCCCAAAAGTGTTTGGGGACGCCGCTGGCCAAGAGCATCGTCCTTGCCATATCTTCCAGCGTCCCATTCTTTCTTTAAACAACGCCATTTTGTTGAGGAGTTCGAGGACAAGAGAAGTTGTGGGAGATTCCTTGTTGGTCACAGAAGTCAAGGAACTCTGAGTTTTTGAACTCTGTTCCATGATCTGACCTTAGGGTTTTCGAGGACAAGAGAAGTTGTGGGAGAGTCCTTGTGGGAGATTCCTTGTTGTTCCAAGAGCAACTTCTACTTGCTTGATGAAGATCTTAAACATCTGGAAAGCTTCTGCTTTTGACACCAAGAAAAGAACCCAAGTGAATCTTGAAAAATCATCTTCGATAACGTACATGTGCCTCTTTCCACCATAGCTTTGGGTCTGCATGGGTCCACACAAGTCCATGTGAAGGAGTTCCAACGGTTTCTTCGTGCTCACTTCATTTTTGGATTTAAAGGCGATCTTGTTTGCTTCCCCTTGATGCAAGCTTCGCATTGCTCAATTTGTTCAGGATCAATTCGGGGAAGTCCTCTTACAAGCTCTTGTTGATGAAGCTTAAAGATTGTGCTAGGTCCGGCATGCCCAAGACGTCGATGCCAGAGATCGGCGTCCACAGCAGAGACAGATAGGCACAATTTGGATGCAGGCTTGTATTTCTGGTTGAAGATGTAGACATTGTTCTCATGAGTTCCTTTGAGAATGACTTGATTTGTTTTCTTGTTGATGACTAGGCATTCCTTAGAGTCAAATGTTACTAGGTTTTGACCTTGATCTCAAATTTGAGGGACACTAAGGAGATTGAAACCAAGTCCCTCAACAAGACTAACATTGGACGCTTTGATGGACTGATTCAATTTTGCGGTGCCCGTCCCTTTGATTTTTCCCTTGCCCTTGTTGCCAAACGAGACAGTTCCTCCCGTGGCGTTAGATTGGATAGAAGTGAGATGGATCTGGCTTCCAGTCATATGATTTGAGGCGCCACTATCAATGATCCACGGGCTTCCTCTCACGTCCACCTGAAAAGAAGAGTTAGTTATTTGTGACCCAGGCAAGGTGACCCTTACCTGGTTTGTTACATGGGTATAACTCTTTCATGGGTAAATAATTGTAAACATTCACATCATTTCTCCTTCTAGCATGCTTCCTAGGAGATTGAGTTTTAGCATTTGGCACACTAGCATGCGTCCTATCAACAGATTTAGGCTTAGCGTTCTTACTACCGCTTCTAGCCTTTCTTCCATTCTCAAGATCTTGTCTCAGCTTAAGATACTCATACTGGTAGTGACCACCTTTGCCACAATGCCAGCACGTCCTATAATAGTTTTGAAGGTAGTACTTCTTGTTAGGACGTTGAATCCTATTCTCTTTCATTTTCTCAGGATCAACTACCTTAGATCCTTCTCCCTTTGCAATATCTTCTTGTAGATTTTATGGCTAGTGGAATTTGTATAGTAGTCCTTCTTGGCAGCAGGGACTTCGAGGTCACCGTTCTTTATCACCAACCATCATTGGTAGTTCTGACGTCGCACAAAGCACTCGAATCTTGTCTTTCATCGGTTGAAATTTCCGTCCATGAGGCGAGTAGGCTTCGCACTTGAGATACCTATAGGTTCCATCTCCATGTTTCCTGCAACTCAAACTTAATCTAGAGAACCCGCTCTGATACCAATTGTTGGATTGTAAGTCTGTTAGAATGGGCGTCCTTAACTAGGTTGAGGTCATCCTTAGGTGTAGCGGAAAATAGACTTAACAGGAAACGTAGAAAGATAATGGACACGAGTATTTATAGAGGAACCCCACTAAGACCAACTAGTGTTATGGGTAAACCTCTACCTCCGTTGGAGGATTTTCAATAGCCGTCCTTATCTTATTAAGAGAGAGCCCTTACAACTTAGGCGAGCTGTTACAATCCCCTGAGCTAAGCGTGCGTCCTTAGCTCTACTTGTAACACTCCTTTCAACCTAACAAAGTAACCTAACTCTCTTAGCTTATAAGGAAGCTATCATTCACGTCTCTCACGGTTCGTTGTGAGAGACAAACAACTACTCTAACTATTTTGTGGTTTGATTTGGATTTGATGTGGTTGGACTTCTTTCTCTTGCTTCAAGCTCACTTGATCTTCTTGATCTTCGTTCTTGAACTTGAATGCTTTGGGAGAGCTCGAGAGAAAGTCTTCAAAGTCCACACCGCTATGCATACCTCTTGGAGGGTATTTATAGCGGTATGAGTTCTTGTCCTCTAGCATCCTCTGAGGCTTGGGCAGGATCTGTCGTCTTCCTTCAACGGTGCGATTTGCAACTGGAGTTAGTCAACTCTGTTGACTCTTGGGAAGCCTCCGCGTGGTCAGGGGACCATTGCTGGGAAAGCGACATCTTTGGAATTTTTCACACGTGCCCATACAAGGGAAGCTTCCTTCTGAGGACTACGGCCAAACGTGATGTAATCATGTTGGGGCGGCCTTGGTTTGAATTTGAACTTCGTCCGTATTTTGGCGCGCGTTCCTTCTTGATGAGGACGCCGTCCTATCTTCGTAGTGACTTCGCTAATTTCGTTCAGCTTTGATAGTTCTGATGAAGTGCGTCCCTACAGCGTAGGGATTGCCGTTCACTTGTTGTCCTTTTCACTCATGTGCGTCTTCTGGACTTACCTGAGATCAAAACTTGAACAATTTATCAAATACCTTTGAGTTTCTCATTATCAAAACTAGGGACGATCATTATTGGTTTAGATATTAATGACTAGCGTCCTTAAAGGCGTGTTGGATCGTAAGTCCGTTAGAATGGGCGTCATTAACTGGGTTAAGGGCGTCCTTAGGTGCAGCGGAATATAGACTTAACAGGAAACGTAATAAGATAATAGACACAAGTATCTATAGAGGAACCCCACTAAAACCAAATAGTCTTATGGGTAAACCTCTACCTCCCGCTGGAGGATTTTCAATAGCCGGCCTTATCTTATTAAGAGAGAGTCCTTACAACCTAGGCGAGCTGTTACAACTTTCTGAACTAAGCGTGCGTCCTTAGCCTCACTAGTAACACTCCTTTCTACCTAACAAAGTAACCTAACTCTCTTAGCTTATAAGGAAGCTATCACTCACGTCTCTCACGGTCCGTTGTGAGAGACAAACTACTTCTCTAACTATTTTTTGGTTTAGTTTGGATTTGATGTGGTTGGACTTTCTTTCTCTTGCTTCAAGCTCACTTGATCTACTTGATCTTCGTTCTTGAACTTGAATGCATTGGGAGAGCTTGAGAGAAAGTCTTCAAAGTCCACGCCGCTATGCATACCCCTTGGAGGGTATTTATAGCGGAAGTGGTTCTTGTCCTCTAGCGTCCTCTGAGACTGGGCAGGATCCTTGATCATCCATCAACGGTGCGATTTGCATCTTGCGGAAGTCAACCCTGTTGAGGCTTGGGAAGCCTCCGCGTAGATAGGGGACCATTTTTGGGAAAGCGACATCTTTGGAATTGTCTACACGTGCCCAGACAAGGGAAGCTTCCTTCTGAGGACTACGGCCGAACGTGATGTAATCATGTTGGGGCGGCCTTGGTTTGAATTTGAACTTCGTCCATTTTGGTGCGTGTCCTTTCTTGATGAGGACGCTGTCCTATCTGCGCAGGGACTTCGGCAATTACGTTGAGCTTTGGAAGTTCTGATGAAGTGCGTCCCTACAGCTTTAGGGACTACCGTTCACTTGTTGTCCTTTTCGCTCATGTGCGTCTGTTGGACTTACCTGAGATCAACACTTGGACAACTTATCAAATACCTTTGAGTTTTTCATTATCAAAACAAGGGACGATCATTATTGGTTTAGATATTAATGACTGGCGTCGTTAATATCGTCCCAACAATTTCCCCCTTTTTGATGATGACAAACTCTTTTAACAATTCGCACAAAAGTAAAGCTTTTAGCATGAAGGACGACGCTTTGATTCTCTTTTCAGCTTAGGTTGGCATGCAACATATTCTTTTAAGTGTGTCCTATTTGATTCTACACTAGCGTCCTTTGGACTTGGCCGAAATTCCCCCTAAACACTTGTTTTCTATGTCAATTTAAAAAACAATCGCATCTCTGCAAAACTATACTTCCCCCTTTTGGCATCATCGAAAAGGAGAACAAGTTGAAAAGCATGCACACACAAAGTCATAACTAAAGAAAGGAACGCTTAGGTATAGTGAATGACAATGTAATGAACGGCATTCAAAAGAGAGAGTACGGTCATTACAGACAAGCACACACAAATTGTTCAAAGGGGACAGCGTCCCAAAGTCTTAACAAAAACACAAAAAGAAGAGATTGAATTTTTCAGGAGTTGGAAGGGAAGGAGCAATCATTTGCGGGGACGCTTGCCAAGGGCCTTGAGATTCTGCTCTTGCAGATGGTTGTTCAGCGCTAAGAGCTCATTGTTGCGTTCCAGAAGCTCAGTGTGCTGATGGAGAGTTTCATGGATTTGTTGGATGAGATCTATCATCATGCATTGGTTCTCGATCATCATTCCAAGCAAGTACTTCTGAGAACACTTCTCAGCCTCATGAGTAACGCTCATGCGATCAGTTTCATCTTCTTCATCCTCATCCTTAACGTCCTCAACTAGCGTCCCTACCACTTGCAGATTTTCCTCATACTCCCCTTCTCCAGCTTTGGCTGCAGCAGCAACAACTTTGGCTTTTCTTTCGGCCTCTTTTTTCTCTTTGGCCAACTATTTCTTCACAAAGGGAAGCGGCTCATCAAATCTCATTTTGCCGACGGGGGGAGCTGCGATCTGCCTAACGTCCCAATGAATGCTAAAGGACTTCTCCTCTCGGGGGGCGTAGAGATGTTGCTGCTCAAGAATCTTCTTGACAAGGCCAGGGAAGGGGAGCGTGTGGCGTCCTCCAATGCACTTTCCCATGTGCTCCAAGACAACCCGTGCCAGATTTATGGGCTTTCGGTTCAAGAAGGCGTCCAAGATGATACTATCGGTGATTTGGACAATGGACTTCTTCTCTTGGCGGGGGACGACCATGCGTACTATGAAATGATGCGCAAGGACGCCCGTCTTGGAGAGACAATGGGCGACTCTATCCTTAGCAACTGGTTGCCTTCCATTGAATATATTGTTGAAGATCTCTTCCTAGGAGAAGCGGCCAAAGTTCTTACAAGGAAAGTCATGCAGAGCATCTTGAGGCGGGAGGCGTAGACCCAACATGTTGCGGACGGTACCCTCTGCAATTGAGTACTCGTCCCCATCCTGTTCAAACGTCCCTTGAGGCTTCCCCTTTACTGATGATACTTCAAATTTTGAATAGAAGCGGAGAACCTCAGTGGGGTCTACAGCAGCAACCTCTTTGCCTAGATGCGTCTAACCCTGGAACTCAAGCAGTTCTATAAATTCTGTGCGGCCGTTCTCTTCAAGAAACTGAGCGGTGTACAAGAGCGGCGGCAGAATCTTCTTGAGGCGCTTCTTCTTATCGCCATTTCCAACTATGACGTCGTCGCCGGCATCCTCTACCTCTTCAGCTTCTACCTCCTCTTCCTCATGTTCCTCATCTTGTTGAGGAGCATCATCTTCATCAGAAGCCTCGTCCCCTTGCTCATGGGACTCAGCCATCTCTTCGTCCTAGGACGCCTGAGGTTGAGGAGTGGCGTCCGCTGGAGTCCTGGCTAAGGACTCAGTGGGGACTTCAGCAAAAGTCGTCCCCTGGACTTGCACAGATTCCTCAACCACCTTTGTCGGAGGAGGGGGAGGAGTTTTGACTCTTGGAGGAGAGGGAGTGGGAGTTCTTATCTTTTCTTTTGGAGGAGGAGCAGACGGGCCAGCCTTCACCACTGTAAGGGGAGTGGCGGCAATCGGAGCTAGAGGGGGAGGAGGCGCCTTTTTCACAGGGGAGTCCTCTACTGAAATAACCGTGGGCACAACGTCCTTGGCTGGGACCTGTGTGGGAGGGACTTCCTTTTGGACCTTTGGCATTGGCTTTGCCAGGTCTACCTCCATCTCCGCCTCTAGCGGATCAGCAACGGCCACATGAGCGTCCTCTACCCTTGGTGGAGGAGGAGGGAGTAGAGGGACGTCTTGCAAACTTTGCTGGATCGCGAGGGCAATGGCGTCCTCCTCTGCTTTGGCCTGCCTCGCCTTTTCCTCTTTCTCTAATTGAATCTCCGAGAGGCGAATGGCGGCCATTTGCTCTTCCATGATGCCCTCAAGTTGAGCAGACGTCTTCAATCTTCTTTTGGGGGCGGTGGGAGTGGAAGATGGGATGGGTTTAGGTTGAGAAGAGGAAGGGGCCTTTATTGTGAGCTGTTTGGAGGGGGGAGGGGAGGATTGCCGCTTTCTCTTTTGAGAGGGGACGGAGCCAGCAGGAGCCACGATGAACTCCAATATATCGGGGAGCATCTTTGCGAGCTCGTCCACCGTCCCTTTGAAGGCTTCAGAGATGATAGCCGGTCCCATGAACGGAGGGTTGGTGTATTTGGTTTCTTGAAGGCGGTGCTTGACGTAAGTTACCATGAAGTAATGTAACAGACGTTGGATTTTTGGAGGGTAGTCTTGGATGGACGCCCTTTGGCATATATTTGCAAGGGTTTTGGGCTCTTTTTCAAGCCAGTCCTCGACCAAAGGGTCAAGAGGAGGACGGCGCTTGGGTTTAGCAGGGAGTCCCATGAATCGAGACTTTTTGGGGCTCCCTTGCTTTGGCTCGGGGACAAAGGTTTTTGCGAGGAATTGGAAACGAGGTTTGGATTGAGATCGGGAAGATTGGGGTTTTTGTGGTGGAGGTTGGGATCTTTGTGGCTTTGGCGGGGTGGTTGAAGGGCGGCGCTGGAAGGAAGACTGGTGGCGAGGAGGTTCTTGTCGCCCGCGAGAATCCATGAGCGACCGGCCTTTCACCGGAGGAGTGGATCTCGACGAACTAGGGTTTCTCACCGTCGAGGAAGATGGCGGAGAGGGTTGTGGGTTTCTTGTAGATCTTGTGTTGGCCATGGTTGTGAGGATTGGGTTTAAATAGGAGAGGGTTAGGGTTGAGAGAAGGGGATTTCGAGATCTGGGATTTGGAGATTTGGCAAGATCTTTGAGAGATTTCCGAATTTATGCAAGCAACAGGGAGGCAAAGAAGATTTTTCAGGATGCACAGGGGTGTATTTATAGGAAGAAGAGGAAGGGAAACGGTCAAGGGTAATAGGGACTTTTCATTTGGCTTCCTCCACCCGCGTTCCCACACGTGGCATTCTTCTTCACTAAGTAACCAGCTGTTTTGCACACGTTACATGGATCCCGAGATTTGCGTTCAACTTCTCTAAGATGGTGTTTGAACCAAAATTTACCCAAGGAAGAACTTTGGCTTAAATCGGGCCTAGATCGAAATAAATCAAAGAGAAGGACGAAAATCGTGTTTGTATTGATGAGAAAAGCGTATGAATGTGTAAAAACACGGTACCCCGTTCTAGGGCTTACAATGGATGTATGAAGGCATGACCCCCCTTCTAGGGTTTACAGTGCATGCCTCTGGCGAGGGCTATGGTGTGTAATCTGAGTTGGTATGCTATGATCCTATCTCTCCCCTCCCCCATTTCGTGGGTTTACATGGGTATTTATAGACAATAAATAGGAATTCTATCTTATACATGGTGTAAATCTATCTTCATTAACAAGTCTTCTAGAAAATCTATCTTATATCTTGGATGCTCTTTATCCAGCCTGGCAGCGAATCTATCATATATTAGAAGATATCTTGGAAAAATTCTATCTTGTTGCCTTGGATCTATCTTCTTCAACCGACTTTCCTTTCGCCGCAAGTCTTGTCTTACTCTGAAGAGGTAGCAAAGAAGTACTAATCGGGTCTTGATACTTCTTTGACTATGTATTGATACTTCTTCGCCTAAAACCTGGGTCGAACAGTACCTTGTAGCTGTAAGGCATTGGGACTTCTCTGGTACTGGGTTGCCTCCTGCTTGGATTATTTCTGGGTCCAACAATACCCCAAATTCATCTTGGTTGTTGAGGCGACGAGATGGGCAAGATGGATTTCACACCTCTGATACGAATCTTCGCTATTTGCAAGAGTTGTTCGTTGATATAAGCGATTGAGTTTCTAGATAGCAGACGTCTTCGTGACAGAGGTGTTTACAAGAGGTGGGGACTCTATCGAAGCCGTCAGCTATAGGCACGAACATGATCGAAGCTTCTTACCGCCAGCGTTGGTGTGATCGTAGTTGTGTAGCTTTGGGCATGTTAACTTGACAATAACCGTGAGCATCGGGTGTTAGCCTGATCGAAGTCGTTAGTCCATAGCATGGACTTAGCTAAAGTCACAAACCAAGAGTTTACACTCGCTGTCGTGCAAAGGAGATGCTTGAGGAACTTAAGATATATGTCTCAGATTGAGAGCTTATGTCTTGGAAGCTGCGTTCCGAAGTGACTCTTAGGGTAGTACACTTGGTCGGTTTTAAGGTGTGCATCGGAGATTCTCCGCATAGGATAGAGAATACTCGATGAGCTGTAGTGCGGTCGGGAAGTGAAGTTGTGAGAAGCTAAGAAGGTGAGCCAGTGTTTGGTCAATGTGGAGGTTAGAATGATTGCTTTTGTATTTGATGAAGACTCGCTTGGGGATTCTTCAAGACTTTTCTGATGCGAAGAATGATCGTTGGATCTTAATGATGTAGTAAGATACTTTGCCAAGTATTACCCACTCGGTACCCCAGCATTGGATCTTCTTTTAAGGTGGACATGGAGCTTCTAGACGATGAGGATAAGGTGATTGACGTACCTGATGCTTAGGCGGTAATAGACCCCAGCCTCCTTTGTCATGAAGGGTCTGATTCATGAGGTTGAGTTAACCCCATGATGATAGAATGATTCTTTTAACGCAGGTGTTATTTGCAATCTTCGTATGCTGATCGATTATTAAGTAGGTGCGGCTAGATAAAATTGTCATTTAACCAGAGAATGACCAGAGAAGTACTGACGCGTGATTAGCGAGTTCATTTGAGCCATCTCTGGTGAATCTTCGCGTATGTTTAACCAGCGATGATGCCGGCGCAACTAAGGAAGTCGATGGCGAGGAGCCTTCGGACGAGACAGCTTCTTCGACCCCAGCCACTGAAGGGTGGCTCTACTGTTTTCCTTGTCGCTCATTTGACTCAACTTTGTTGAGTGAACAAAAGCGAACCCCTGATTGGGTGTATGATTGTTCTTCGGAAACTTGGTTATCTTGGCCCAGACTTGCGGTGCTTCGCTTTGTTGTCCACGTAAAGCGTGAACTTATGACCTTTTGATCTGAACCTGCACTTAAATAAGATAACTTTGAAATAATGTTAGTATAAGTAGATATCTGGAGAATATCCAGAGAAGTATCACCCGTTGGTAGGGAATTTGAAGTTTACTCGTATTGAGCTTCGATGCCACGGTATGGCGCTTATATATATATATATATGCTATTTTGCTAGTACCCTTTTATTTGCGTCAGTTGGCAAATTTAGAGGGAGGTGACGGTCTTGGAGATTGTCAAAGGACGCATCCGTGTGTGTGAATGCGTTAGTAGATCAGCATTCGAGAGGAAGTGTTATGTGGCTTCCTCCTTTAGCGCATTAGTTCGACCCTGAATAGATTTTCAGGTCTTTGCGCTTCGTGTACTGCAAAGGTCCGTGCATAATTGCTTATGATTAGGCGCCTTTGGATCCGTAAGTTTAGTCCTTAGGATATATTGTCCTCGCGGCGTCCCGCGAATTGTGGCCTCGGGTTTATCGTTGCTATAGCTTTCCCCTTCCCGTACTAATCCAATGTGACTACATTGATTGGACTTAGATGGGGGGTAACCAACTTATGGGTTACTTCACCACATTGTACGGGTTACTTCACCTACGTTGTAGGGGTTACTTCACCCACGTGACGACATCACCATTTCTAGACGGTATAACCATGTATTTTTACAGTGGTTTTTTGTGTGTTTTTGTCGCGTATTTGTTTAGTCGGTCAGACGTAAAATAGCGCGTATGGTGCGTTTGAAGCGGTAGTTGAGTTGTGGGAGAGTTGTTTTCTCGCAAAACATCACAAATAGAATTGAAAACTTCTAAACTATGAATTAAAGGCAATGTATCGACAATGGGAGCTAGCGCCCCAGAGTCGCTTATTAAAATAAGAATCAAAGAAGTTTCAAAGAAGTCTCAAAACGAAGCTACGTATTGAGTAGAATTTTAATGAGAACAAACCGACTCAGAAGTGATACTTCTTCAGGTGGGGTGTTTCTTAACGCGTGTGAGTCGCGATCGACTGTTGTTAGCGTTGGCTCGTGAATGAGCGGGAAGACATTATAGAATGTAGGAAGAATGAGAACGACTTATAAAGTATAGATAGTAAAAGTAAGTACCTTAGTCTTGTAGCCAATGTCGGCGTATAACGCCTTGGGACTGTATTCGGGCCGTGGCTGACCATTGACGTTTTGTATGGTTGGATAATGCATGACCAAGAAGTCAAAAATAGGTGATCGCGGGTTTCCCCCAATGATCCTCCAAGGCTTAAGTTAGTAATGTCTTTGTAAGAAACCGCAAAGGGAAAGCAAAATGTAAAACAATAGTTTTAAGGAGTGATACGAATGAACCTGCATTTTTCCAGTGATTGGATCATGTTAGTGACAATGGTTGTTGTCATCGTTGTTTTCTCACCTGAGGTTCCTGGATACCGACTAACTGGATAGTGATTCTCTAGCTGCGGCCTCACAGCTATCTAGCGATCAATCAGTGAGTCATCGGCTTGGATCGTTCCCAAAGAATGGGTCCAAGGAGTGTCGTAGTTAGATCAGACAACCCCTGTTGTCTTCTTGCAACCATCAAGGTCTGTCCCTGAAGCTGTCTTCGCAACTTCTTTGGAGATTTTCTAGCAACTGCCTAGACATTGTCTAGAGGCTGGCGATGAGCGACTGGCCTAGCTGGTTGCCCAAGCAAGGATGTTGGAGGGGTGTTGTAGCTTGCTCTAGTGTCGTGGTCGCTACACCCCTGACATCTTTGCGCAGATGAAAATGTTTGGCCTTGGAGCCATCTTCTAAACTTCTTTGGAGATTTTCCAGCGACTAATCGGAGATTGCCCAAAGATTGTCTAGGGCTATGCCGACTTATGCGATCTTCTCTGTAGAAAGCTGCTCGAACCTGATTTTTCTGAACTAGGGGAGTGAACCCCTGACCATGGATAGTTAAGCCAATCTCTTGTTGCTTCTTGGTTCAAGTAACCCCAACTCGTGGTGAATTGGTATTTTGTGAACCGAGTGTGGGCCGCTTCCTTGAGTTCTTGGACGGTGTCCGAACTTGACTCGAGTTGACGTTCGTTGTTTTCCGTAGTGGTGAGTTAGTACCTGGCAGGGGGCACTCTAATCTCTTCTGGAATGACGGCATCACATCCGTGCGCTAGGGAGAGTGGTGTTTGAACCATTGCTCCCTTTGGGTGGTGTGATTAGTTCGATGTTCCACTCTTTACGGAAGTCGCGCGCCTTCTTGCTTCTGAATTGTGATCCACCGTTGCATGTAATCTCTTTCGGTACTCCTAATCTTTCGACATGTGGATGGAAGCGATTTCCTGTCAATGTCCATCCCCCATCTCATGAATGACCATGAAGTGATCGAGGGATGGAGAATCTCTTGCGGCTGGTGTGGGATAGGTGTGTGGCGCTGACATGCTTCGTCCGCCTAGGCGTATCTGGTTAAGTCCTGGTGAATAGTCAGCTAGTACCACCCCTGCCTGAGGATCTTGTGGCTAAGCTTCGACCCCCAATGTGGTTTCTGCACTCTCCCTCGTGCATTTCGCACATGATTTTCTCGGCCTCTTCTTTTTCTACGCACCTCTATAGGAAGCATGAGGTAGATTTGTGGAGGAAGATCCCATATAGGATGGTGAAGCGTGTTGCTTTCGATCTTAGGGCTTTGGCTTTGACTGTCAGATCTGACCCCTAGACTGGTGGATCTTTGGTGCATTTTTGGGACCAGTGACTTAGATGGAGATTCTTTAGCTTGTGCAGCAGATGTTTCAACTATAGCCGACTGTAGTAAGTAGACCAGTGGTATGCTGTTGAACTCTTGGGGATCTAGGGTTGAACCTAGCCCGGATAGGGCGTCGGCTGAGGCGTTTTGCTCACGAGGGATTTGTTCAAATGCAATCGGGTCAAAGCTTTCGGATAGTGTTTTAACTATTCCGAGGTAGCCGATCATCTTATCGTTTCTAGCTTTAAAGATGCCTAATATTCAGTTAATGACCAGTAAAGAGTTGACTCGTACCTTAAGTGTCTTGATGGATAGAGCCTTGGCTAGCTATAGTCTGAAGATAAGAGTTTCGTACTCCGATTCGTTGTTAGTGGCGTCAAAATTACTTCTGACTGCTTGAGCTGCTCTTGCCCCCCTTGCCGATTTTAGCACGACTCCGAGACCTGCCTCCTTGTGTTCGAGTCTCCTTTGGTGTTCAGTAACCATTCGTGCTCTCCTCGAGGGTTGGGGTAAAGTCGGCAACGAAGTCAGCGAGCACCTGTGACTTGATTTCTCTCTAGGGTTCGTACCTGATGTCGTACGCGCTTATGTGGATGGTCCACTCCGCCATTCTTCCCAAGAATCCTAGATTTTGCATGATTTGCCTGAGCGGGTACTTTGTCAGGACAAGTACGGTATGCGACTCGAACAATGATCGGAGTTTATTCAGAAGAATTACGACCGTTAAGACCAGTTTTCCTGTTGGAGAGTAATGTGTCTTGTTGGAAAACATCATCCTACTCACGAAGTAGACTGCAACCTATTGGCCCTCTTCCTTTTTGACGAGGACTTAGCTTAGGGCGCTGTGCGACACGACTAAGTAATGGTGCGGTACCTCCTGTGGCGTTGGTTTAGCCAGTAGCAACTAATTGGCAAAGTATCCCTTTAGGTCCTGGAATGAGCCCTCGTGCTTTTCTATCTATTGGAAGCTCTTGTTCTTCTTTAGTACCTCGTAAAATAGTCGATACTTATCTGAGGATCTTGGCAGATGAACCGGCTAAGTGCGGCTGTCTTATCGATCAGCTTTTGCACATCCTTTACGCTTCGAGGGGATTTTAGGGAAGCAATTTCCTGAACTTGGTCAGGGCTAGCCTCAATCCCTCGCTTGGTCATCACGTGCCCCAGAAAAGTACCAGACGGTACCCCGAAGATGCACTTCTGGGGATTTAGCTTTATGTTGTATTCTTCAAGAGTTTTGCATGCTTCATCCAAGTGCCCCCTGTGTAAGGAAGCACTTGTGATCTTTGCCACCATATCATCGATATACACCTCCGTTGTCTTTCCAATGTGATTATGGAACATCCAATTAACTAATCGTTGGAAAGTATCCCCGGCGTGTCGCAAGCCGAAGGGCATTACGTGATAGCAATATGTGCCCAGCCCGGTTATGAGGGAGGTTTTCTGCATCGGTGTCGTCGAACACGATGGCTTGTCTTGAAGATTTCTTGACAGCGTGCCCCGATGGTTGGGGTCGGCCAGAAATCACTTTCTTCGGCACTGAGATTTGCTGCTGAGTATGTCAACCACATATGTTTGATCCCCAGATATCATGTTGACCGCTCTGTCTAGTGTTTGAGGATCTCGCCTTTCTTAGTGCTCGGGCTGAAGATTCTTCAGTACTTCTTTGGGCACTTGGGCGTCCGGCGCCATGTCCTTGATCCGCCCCTCAATGATTAAAGAAGACAACGCTTTTCTTAGCATGATGCAGTCGCGAGTCTGGTGCCCATGATACTCGTGATAGTCACACCACTTGGTGGTATCTCTATCGGCCTTTGGAGCCTTATCCTTTCTTGGTCACCTCACGTATTCCCCAAGCCTGGTTATATTTTGTAGGAGCTTGCCCGTAGAGATGTTGAGCTTAAGGGAGTCTAGCGAAGGTGGTGATGATGTCGCAAGACTAGATTAAGACTTGTTCGCGGTCAAAATGGTTTCAGGAATGCTCTGGTGGATCTTTGGGACTTCAGTAGTACCCTATTGAGATCGTTGGATTGCTTTCGACTAGAGATGAACTGAGGGTGAAAAGTATCTGAATGATCCGCAAAGGACTGAATGCTCCCACGTGGGAGACTAGTGAATCAAGTCAGGGCTGGCCCTGTTAGGGTTGTGCCGAACCCTTTGTTCATCATAGCTTCTTTGGAATGGTAGGGGACTGCGCTTGCCATCATCTTTTGCTTGTATATTGCCACGTTTCGTGAGGATATGTGGTCCTATTGTACGTGGGCTTACTTGGAATGGCTGTGTCCAGACCGATCTATTGCACCTTTCGTAACCTTCCTCGTTAGTGTTGTCACCCGCGATCCAAGTTAGGATGACGTGTCATGTAATTGAAACAAGTGAACAACAAATACGTATAAGTATAGAAGGTCGATATTTATAAGATGCGCAATTAAGAAAGAAAGTCTATCTTTTAGCGGCATATTAGAAAAATTGTAATCAAACAAGGATAAAGGCAAAATATGAACTCTTTAGAAGAGAGAAGCAAAACACGGAATGAATTGTGAGATAAGGGAACGAGGAAACCAGTATATGAAGGATGGAAGACGTGATCCGGAAGGATCGACTTGACAGTTTGCATCCAGGTTGCTAAGTACTGGTCCGATCCGCCTTGTTGTTGCTTAGAGGCTCTTTAGCGACCAACAATGAACGATTGGCTTGCCTTGCTTCCCTTGGCAAACCACCAGATTGTACTCAATTATTAGCATGAGGTTTTCATAATTAAAATATAGAAACGTAATATGATGAATTGAATGGGAAAAAGAATTCTCCCTGCTCTGGAAATTTGACGAGGAGATAACGAAGCACATGGCTTTGATGTTTGCAAATCAAACCCTAGTATTGCATCATCCCGGCTTCGGTTTGATGATCATCGATGTCGCTTTGATGATCGCCGCACTCCTGGCTTCGCTGATCACTCGAAACTTCTTACGAACTTCTTTGAGACTTTTTCGGAGTTCTGCCGTCTCCTCGTCTCGTGATCTCGTGCTTTGATTTTTGTGATTTTTGTTGATCCCATGGCAAGAGGGTCAGGATGGGTGTTTTCCAGTCCTGATATTGTGTCTTTCGATCAAGAAAGGTGGAGACTTTTGTCCTTCGATGATTGTATCGATCTTCGGCCCCACGGTGGGCGCCAAATTGTTTGAACCAAAATTTACCCAAGGAAGAACTTTTGCTTAAATCGGGCCTAGATCGAAATAAATCAAAGAGAAGGACGAAAATCGTGTTTGTATTAATGAGAAAAGCGTATGAATGTGTAAAAACACGGTACCCCGTTCTAGGGCTTACAATGGATGTATGAAGGCATGACCCCCCTTCTAGGGTTTACAGTGCATGGCTCTAGCGAGGGCTATGGTGTGTAATCTGAGTTGGTATGCTATGATCCTATCTCTCCCCTCCCCCATTTCGTGGGTTTACATGGGTATTTATAGACAATAAATAGGAATTCTATCTTATACATGGTATAAATCTATCTTCACCAACAAGTCTTCTAGAAAATCTATCTTATATCTTGGATGCTCTTTATCCAGCCTGGTAGCGAATCTATCATATATTAGAAGATATCTTGGAAAAATTCTATCTTGTTGCCTCGGATCTATCTTCTTCAACCGACTTTCCTTTCGCCGCAAGTCTTGTCTTACTCTGAAGAGGTACCAAAGAAGTACTAATCGGGTCTTGATACTTTTTTGACCATGTATTGATACTTCTTCGCCTAAAACCTGGGTCGAACAGTACCTTGTAGCTGTAAGGCATTGGGACTTCTCTGGTACTGGGTTGCCTCCTGCTTGGATTATTTCTGGGTCCAACAGATGGTTCACCTTCCCATTTTCAAATTTCACAACTGCAAAGGACTTTGTCTTGGCGTCCTTTCAACACACAATACTGCAACACTGAGAACTGAACCACTGCGTCACAAAAACTGATCAAAACCTCTGACTCTTACAACTCTGCCCTGACATCCTTCAGCTCTTAACAAGCATCCCTATGATCACTTAGCACCAGTTTTGAAAATCAAGCAAGTACGTCCCGTAAAGATAAAACAAAGAACGCTAATAGGACGCGTTTGCATGATTCTCGGCTTAGGTAAGCTTAGAGTTCTCATCATTTCGGCTTGAAATGAGGGTAGGGTGATCAGGGATACTCTTGAGATAAAAAGCGAAAAGAATAGCGTTCAAAACACAAGCAAAACACATGTCTTAGACTAGCGTCCTTTAAAGATGACTTTAATGCACGACACACTTTAAAACAAGTTCTCAACAAAACATAGCCAATCATAGAGGGAATAATAGAACGGGAGTTGATCATTTAAAAGTTATCATCCCCAAAACCAACCTGTGGTGCTCGTAGGGACGTCTATCAAGTGCTTTTGTGAAAAATATCGGCCACTTGGTCCTCAATCCTAACATGATCCACTCTAATTAATCCAAGTTCAACATTATCGCGAAGAAAATGAGGTCTTATATGAATGTGCTTCGTCCTAGAATGATGAACAGGATTCTTGGCAATGCTTATAGCACTGGTGTTATCACATAAGATAGGGACTGTGTTGAGGAACGTACCATAGTCTTCAAGTTGGTACTTGATCCATAGGACTTGGGAGCAGCACGAAGCAGCAACAACGTACTCAGCTTCCGCGGTTGAGAGGGCCACGGAGTTTTGCTTTTTGGATCCCCATGATACAAGGCAAGAACCAAGAAACTGTGCCATTCCGGATGTGCTCTTCCTATATACCACATAGCCAGCGTAGTCTGCGTCAGAGTACGCCACCAGGTAGAGGGACGTCCTTTTGGGATACCATAGGCATAGATCGTCCCGTCCCTTGAGGTATCTGAAGATTCTTAATTTTGACCTCTTGCATGTGGGACTCTTTTGGATTTGCTTGAAAGCGAGCACACAAGCACACATCGAATATGATGTTGGGATGGCTTGCCGTTAGATATAGAAAGGACCCTATTATTCCTCTGTAGAGCTTTTGATCTACACTCTTGTCTTCTTCATGAGCATAAAGGCGAGTGTTGGGAAAGATGGGAGTATCAATGGATTTGGACGTATTCATTCCATACTTCTCAAGCATTTCATGAATGTACTTCTATTGGTGAATGCGCGTCCCATCTTTGAGTTGTGTGATTTGAAGTCCCAAGAAGAAGTTGAGTTCTCCTATGAGGGACATCTCAAACTCACTACTCATCAAGTTCTTGAATTCCTCTACAAGTTTCATGTTAGTGCTTCCAAATACTATGTCATCGACATAGACTTGGACAATCAAGACATCTTTAAGGACTTTCTTTAAGAACAGGGTTTTGTCAATGTTACCTCGAGTATACCCGTTGGACAAAAGAAAGGACGCAAACCTATCGTACCAGGCACGAGGGGCTTGCTTGAGTCCATAGAGTGCTTTGTCCAGGAAGTATACATGATTGGGGTGGTCAGTGTCCTCAAATCCTGGGGGTTGAGCAACGTACACCTCTTCCTTTAACTTGCCATTTAGGAAGGCAGTCTTGACATCCATTTGAAAGAGCTTGAACCCTTAATGAGCGGCGTATGCAATAAGGAGGCGAATGGCTTCAATTCTAGCGACAGGAGCGAAGGTCTCATCGTAATCGATCCCTTCCTCTTGCCTATAGCCTTGATCCACAAGCCTTGCTTTGTTTCTTGATACGCGGCCACTCTCATCAAGCTTGTTCCTGTAGACCCACCTCGTCCCAATTATGTTTTTGTTCTTCGGATGAGGAACGAGGGTCCACACTTTGTTTCTTTCAAATTGGTTGAGTTCTTCTTGCATGGCTTGAATCCAATCAGCGTCCTGAAGAGCCTCCTTTATGTTCTTAGGTTTAATTAAGGACACAAAGGCGTTGAATGCACAGAACTCTATGTTGGCGCTCTGGGACTGATTCACAGCTGATCTGGTTTGGACTCCTTTTGACATGTCTGAGATGATTTGATCTGTGGAGTGAAGTCTAGAAAGGTTGGATCCCCTAAGAGTAGCGTCCCTTTCAGGAGTACACCTAGGGTCCGTCCAATCAGATTCATCGGAGTCGAAACCTTCTTCTTCATTGACAGGCTCAGTGTGTTCCCCCTCAGAGTGAGCGTCCACACTGTGCCTTTCTTCTCCTTGTTGACTTAATTCAGCAGCGTCCACTTGGCTTAGCGACCAAGTTTGAGAGGGCTCTTGTTGTTCACTAGGGACTCCCATTGAAACCTCATCGCGAGTTTCAGGGGCGTTCCTAGGAACTAAGTATTTATCGGAGGAGCCTCTGGGTTCTTCTTCATCATCGTCCTTTGAAGACGAGCGACGTTCTCTCTTACTTGGTTCTTTCTTGTGAGATGCATTTTCTTTGAACACCACATGGATACTTTCCTCAAGCTTAAGAGTTCGTTTGTTGAAGACTCTATAGGCTTTGCATGTGAGGTAGGATCCAAGGAATATTCCTTCATCACTCCTTGCGTCAAACTTGCCGATGTTGTCTTTGCCGTTGTTGTGGATGAAACATTTACACCCAAAGACTTTGAGGTGTGAAATGTTTGGCTTTCTTCCATTTAGCAAGTCATAGGACGTCTTTTTGAGCAAGGGACGAATCATGGCTCGATTTATGATGTAGGTTGCTGTGGCTACGGCTTCCGCCCAAAAGTGTTTGGGGACGCCGCTGGCCAAGAGCATCGTCCTTGCCATATCTTCCAGCGTCCTATTCTTTCTTTCAACAACGCCATTTTGTTGAGGAGTTCGAGGACAAGAGAAGTTGTGGGAGATTCCTTGTTGGTCACAAAAGTCAAGGAACTCTGAGTTTTTGAACTCCGTTCCATGATCTGACCTTAGGGTTTTCAAGGTCGTCCCAAGAGCAACTTCTACTTGCTTGATGAAGATCTTAAACATCTGGAAAGCTTCTGCTTTTGACACCAAGAAAAGAACCCAAGTGAATCTTGAAAAATCATCTTCGATAACGTACATGTACCTCTTTCCACCATAGCTTTGGGTCTGCATGGGTCCACACAAGTCCATGTGAAGGAGTTTCAACGGTTTCTTCGTGCTCACTTCATTTTTGGATTTGAAGGACGATCTTGTTTGCTTCCCCTTGATGCAAGCTTTGCATTGCTCAATTTGTTCAGGATCAATTCGGGGAAGTCCTCTTACAAGCTCTTGTTGATGAAGCTTAAAGATTGTGCTAGGTCCGGCATGCCCAAGACGTCGATGCCAGAGATCGGCATCCACAGCAGAGACAGATAGGCACAACTTGGATGCAGGCTTGTATATATGGTTGAAGATGTAGACATTGTTCTCGCGAGTCCCTTTGAGAATGACTTGATTTGTTTTCTTGTTGATGACCAGGCATTCCTTAGAGTCAAATGTGACTAGGTTTTCACCTTGATCACAAATTTGGGAAACGCTAAGGAGATTGAAGCCTAGTCCCTCAACAAGACTAACATTGGACGCTTTGATGGAGTGATTTAATTTTGCGGTGCCCGTCCCTTTGATTCTTCCCTTGCCCTTGTTGCCAAACGAGACAGCTCCTCCCATGGCCTTAGATTGGATAGAAGTGAGATTGATCTGGCTTCCAGTCATATGATTTGAGGCGCCACTATCAATGATCCACGGGCTTCCTCTCACTTCCACCGGAAAAGAAGAGTTAGTTCTTTGCGACCCAGGCAAGGTGGCCCTTACCTGGTTCGTTACTGATGGGGGTCGTCCGGATCGGATGATATCAAAATTTAAATTTATAAACCGAACCCCAATTGTAGTATAAGGGTAGGGTGTCGAACACACGGGAGTTCGTGCGTTGAGTGTACCAAGAAGACTAAAAAGAGGTAAAAGGAAGGCAAAACAAGGAAAATCAAAGAAAATCAAAGGGAACAACCCGGACCGACTTTGGTCACTTCGGTCCGAGGTTGGATCGATGCGAGTTTGGCCGGGACCGACACTGGGGAAGTCGGGCCCGATGTACTGGGTAACTCGGTCTTGGCAAATATGGTAGATTGGTCTTGGGTTTTTGGGTTCCTTCCCTAACTAGACTTGGGTGATTCCACCCCAATTCAGCCAATAAGTGTTGATCCTTATGAGATCGAAGTTGTTTGCCTTCGATCCCTCCACTCTACACTTCGACCTTAGGGAGTTTTCACTCTCCTTCGATGCTAGGTCTAGTGACGGGCTCAAGATCGCTTTCGCTTACTCTTACCAGCCACAAGCCCTAGATCCCTTGTTCTCACAAGAGAATTGAAGCTCAATCTAGAGAGGATTCTTAGATCAAGCACTCAAGGCTATGGAATTGGGGGTTCACACCCAATCCTAGCTAGGGGTTTCCCCCATATCCCAAGACTATGGAATCTACTCCATCAAGTAAGAGTAAAAAGCAATCAAATAGCAAAGCAAGCAAATCTCAATCATCAATCTCAACTCAAAGCCAAATTGCATTCATATCAAAGGGGTTCACAATATCCAAGTCTCAAATCCACTAAACAAAAGCAAAACAAGTTCAAACTCACTAATCTCCTCCTAGTCTCCACCGATTTCTCTCCTCTTCTCCTCTTCCTTCCTCCTCCTTGCTCTCCAAGTCTTCCTTTGAACCTCTTGAGAGTGATTAGATGTCGATCCCCCCTAAGCTCCTCTAAGCTCTCTCTAATTATCCTCTCCTTTGATTGGGGACCAAGGAATTCAGAAATTAGAAGAAGGGCAAAAGTGGAAGATCACAATAATGTGCCTTGGAGCCCAATCCTCTTTTAGCCGACTCGGACCGACACGCATAGACCTCGGGCCCGACGTTGCCAACGTTGGTCCTAGCCTCAAATGCTCTAACTCGGGCCCGATTTCATAGGACATCGATCCGGGGCCTCGATCCTCTTCTTTTCTTGGTTTTCCTTGAGCTCCTCTTCGTTCCTTGCATGGCCCTTCCACTCCTTTGCTCCTTAGGTTTGCTCCTCCTTAGAAACTCCTCCAAAACGTCCTCAAACGCGCCATTTTACCTACAAAACACAACAAACTCGCATAGTCTCCGAATCTCATAGAAAATCGGGAACTAAGCTAAAAAGGGACAAAACTAACAAAGAAAGGAACAAAAGACACATATTTACAAGGGAAATTAACCACTAAAACACCACCAAAATGAGAGACATCAGTTACATGGGTACAACTCTTTCATGGGCAAGTAATCACAAACATTCACATCATTTGTCCTTCTAGCATGCGTCCTAGGAGATCGCTTTTTAGCATTTGGCACACTAGCATGCGTCCTATCAGCAGATTTGGGCTTGGCATTCTTACTACCACTTCTAGCCTTTCTTCCATTCTCAAGATCCTGTTTCAGCTTAAGACACTCATACTGGTAGTGACCACCTTTGCCACAATGCCAGCACGTCCTATAGAAGTTTCCAAGGTAGTACTTCTTGTTAGGACGTTGAACTCTATTCTCTTTCATTTTCTCAAGATCAACTACCTTAGATCCTTCTCCCTTTGCAATCTTTTTTGTAGATTTTATGGCTAGTGGAATTTGTATAGTAGTCCTTCTTTCCTTTTTCACCACTCTCAAGGACTCTTATGCGTTCCTCTAGGTTCTTTGTCTTTTCTCTCTCAAGTTCTAGCTCAGTGGTTTTGCTAGCTTCGAAATCACTGGGAAGGGAGTCCTTTAAGCCTGATTCATACCCTAGTCCTTTCCTAGCGGGAACAAAGACTATAGGATTTACAGTTTCGGTCATAGGACTCTTTCCTAGGATCTTCACTTCGTCCCTAAGATTTTTATTTTCAAGCTCTAGGCACACAATCTGACTTTTAAGGGACTTTATCTCTTCCTGAGAGGACTCTAGTTGAAAAGACATGGTGTTGCAATTTTCAAATTCTACAACAATATTTTCCGATTCAAGTTCATCAAAACTTTGTTTCATAGCATAGCTTTCTTGCATGATCTGAGTGATTAATTTGATGAGCTTGGGCTTAGAGCACTTTCCAAGAGAACTTAGCATGGATTCATGAGTTACCTCTTGCTCTGTTTCAGAGGCGTCCTCTGGAGAGATCGAGCGTCCTCCATGGCCATGTAAGCAACTTGATTTTCTGGTTCCTCATCGTCTGAGTTGATGTCGTCCCATGCGGCCTCATATGCACCGAACAAGGCTTTCTTCTTGATCTCTTTTGACGACATCCCTGTGGTGCACTTCTTAGCAATGTTTCCCTTCTTGTTGCATTTGTAACAAGTTATCTCCTTCATTTCAGCATCCGTGAGCTTGGGACTTTCTTTCTTGTAGGGCATGATCATTCTTGGGACTTTGCCTCTTTTGTACCATGCACGAAGAGATTTGTGCAACAGGGCTAGCTCATCTTTTTCAGAAATTTGTTCTTCCGTCTTCCCTTTGCGTTCTACTAAAGCCTAAAGACGAAGATTCTCTTGGTGCTCTTGAGTTTTGGCTTCTAGCATTGAGTTCAATTCTCTTTGCCTTTGGTAATATTGCTCATACTTTGGCGTTCTTGCCGCAAGAGTTAAAGCCAGCTCATTTTGGGAACTCTTTCCCATTTCCAGCAGATCTTGATTTCTCCTTGCTTCGTACCCTTTAAGCTTTCCATAAATTTCTTCCATGGACAGTCCTTTGTTGGCTTGGTTTTCCTTGTACGTCATCCTATCGAAGTTCAATGGTCCCGTGAGTCCATCAATCAAGACTTGGACCTTCATCCTTTGGGTGATCTCCGTTGCTTTGACACCCAAGTTCTTCAACTTTGTTAGCAAGGCCTCAAAGTGGAAGGAGTAGTCAGTGATGGTCTCATTTGTGAACATCTTGAACTTATAGAAGTCCCTTTTAGCTTCAAGTTGGACGTCCTCTTTCATCTCTGGCGTCCCAACATGATACTTCTCAAGGGCTTCCCATTGGAGCTTAGCAGTTTGAAGATTGCTCACACGGGTGGCGTCCCTTTCGCATAGGGACGTCTGTAGGAAACAGATAGCTTTTGCGTTTGCTTCCATGAGTTTGAACTCATCGGGACCCCATTCTCCTTCTTTGTCCTTCTTAGCCTCTGGGACTTTGAGGTCACCGTTCTTTATCACCAGCCAGCATTGGTAGTTTTGACTTCGCACGAAGCACTCGAACGTTGTTTTCCACCGGTTGGAGTTCCTGTCCTTGAGGCGGGGTGGCTTCGCACTTGAGATACCTATAGGTTTCATCTCCATGTTTCCTGCAACTCAAACTTAATCTAAAGCTCCTGCTCTGATACCAATTGTTGGATCGTAAGTCCCTTAGAATGGGTGTCCTTAACTGGGTTAAGGGCGTCCTTAGGTGTAGCGGAATATAGACTTAATAGGAAATGTAATAAGATAATGGACACAAGTATTTATAGAGGAACCCCACTAAGACCAACTAGTCTTATGGGTAAACCTGTACCTCCTGTTGGAGGATTTTCAATAGCCGTCCTTATCTTGTTAAGAGAGAGTCCTTACAACTTAGGCGAGCTGTTACAACCTTCTGAGCTAAGCGTGCGTCCTTAGCCTCACTAGTAACACTCCTTCCACCTAACAAAGTAACCTAACTCTCTTAGCTTATAAGGAAGCTATCATTCACGTCTCTCACGGTCCGTTGTGAGAGACAAACTACTTCTCTAACTATTTTGTGGTTTAGTTTGGATTTGATGTAGTTGGACTTTCTTTCTCTTACTTCAAGCTCACTTGATCTTCTTGATCTTCATTCTTGAACTTGAATGCTTTGGGAGAGCTTGAGAGAAAATCTTCAAAGTCCACGCCGCTATGCATACCCCTTGGAGGGTATTTATAGCGGAAGTGGTTCTTGTCCTCTAGCGTCCTCTGGGACTGGGCAGGATCCTTGATCTTCCATCAACGGTGCGATTTGCATCTTGCGGAAGTCAACCCTGTTGACGCTTGGGAAGCCTCCGCGTGGATAGGGGACCATTGCTGGGAAAGTGACATCTTTGGAATTGTCTACACGTGCCCAGACAAGTGAAGCTTCCTTCTGAGGACTACGGCCGAACGTGATGTAATCATGTTGAGGCGACCTTGGTTTGAATTTGAGCTTCGTCCATATTTTGGCGCGCGTCCCTTCTTGATGAGGACGCCGTCCTATCTACGCAGGGACTTCGCCAATTACGTTGAGCTTTGGAAGTTCTGATGAAGTGCATCCCTACAGCTTTAGGGACTACCGTTCACCTGTTGTCCTTTTCGCTCATGTGCGTCCGCTGGACTTACCTGAGATCAACACTTGGACAACTTATCAAATACCTTTGAGTTTGTCATTATCAAAACAAGGGACGATCATTATTGGTTTAGATATTAATGACTGGCGTCCTTAATATCGTCCCAACAAGGCGCAATCCTTACTAATCAAGAGCGGGTTCGGAGGCATTTTGCCACTAACGCCCTTTGCTCGAAGTTTCCAACCGAGGGGGAGTCGTTGTTTCATCTATAGCGTGATTGCCCTTAAACGTCACGTCTTTGCGATGAACTTCACCATCCTCTTGCCAGGGAAGTGTTTTTCGAGTCTTCATTTGCTTCTTGGATTCCATTGAATTTATTGTCAGGGTCGACACACCAAAGCGGAACCGAGTGGGCGTGTATTTTTGTCATGACCATTTGGTGGATATTGAAATGGCGTATAACCTTGTCTTTGACAATGTGACGTTTTCAGGGGACCGGTGTAATTTCCTGCTTCTCCAGTCAAAGGAGTGCTCGGCTGCCATTAGTTGTGCAAGTAATGCTCAGCGAAAGTCCAAAACCGGAGCATTGATCATATGGAGAAGCCCGGATACCGATGTGATGAAGATCAATACGGATGGGTCGGTGCGGGCTGATGGGTTGGCTGCGGCGGGTGGAGTTATTCGGGATTGCAATGGCCAATGGCAAGTCGGCTTTGTTTGTCGTATTGGCCTTTGCACCGTCCCTATGGCGGAGCTTTGGGGAGCCTTACACGGTCTTCGCTTGGCTTGGGATCGGGGATACAGGAGGGTTTGCTTAGAACTTGACTCGCAACTTGTGTGTCTTCTTCTAAGCAAGCCTGTGGAGCGTTATCACCCCCTTTTTAGCCTGGTATCTCAATACCAAGGCTTACTGCGTATAAATTGGTCTATCCAATTTCGTCATATCTATAGAGAGGCCAATTCAGTGGCTGACTTTTTTGCTTCTTTTGCTTTTTCGTTTAGCCTAAGATTTCATGTATTGCTTGACCCGTCGGAGGGTGTTATTTCTTTGTTGTCCTTAGATGTAAGGGGCCGAGCTATCCCCCGCTTGATTACTACTTAATTAGCTCACTTTTTTCATTCAATAAAAGGGTAGACCACGGAGAGTGCCGCCCCTCCTTGGATAAAAAAAAGTACACGGGTTCCTAAATTGGTCACATTGTACACACAAAGCACCAAGATCCCTATACATTAATTTATTCCTATTTTGTAGCATAGATTCCTAAACTACATATGAATAACGTAGCATTTGATAGGGGCCCGGTGTGAGCCGCATATCGAGCTCTTGTTGGTCAAGGGTGCGAGCCGTGTCCGATGTGGACACACAACTCAAAGAATGATAGAGAAGGATAAACAAAGAGAACAATTTAGGGCAAAGGAGTATATTTTTGAATTCCATCCTCTTTAGCTTACAAAGAGTATCTATATGTTATGTCCTACCGATTCAACAAAAAGCGATCCAGGAAAGAACCGAATAGAAAACCTGGAAAGAGAGTTATAAAACTCTAACATGAAAAATTGTTCTCAAAATGAAACAATAAAACATTCAAATAAATATAAAATATTATTGATAGCATTTTAGAAGAGGCCGGTCTCACACGGGTCGCGTCTTAATGTTGTCGTCGTTTTTATGTGCCGTATCAGCATTACTACTCTTTGATTTGGAGATTTCAGTTTAGAGAGTTGCCAATGTCGAGCACAAACCGATACTTGACATCCTTTTTTATCATCCTTTCAAGAGCCTCATTCGCATATTGGATTGGAACAACTTCAACATTCGGGTACACCCCGTTGGCAGCACAGAACTCCAGCATCTCCTGTGTGTCTTTTGTTCCTCCAGTCGAGCTCCCGGCTAAAGTTTTCATGCCTGTGAAATCATATGGTGCTTCATGTTTCAGGAAACCAGAAACCGTACGTCTACATCATATTAGACTTAACAGTGGAGAAATTTTGAATGTCTGACATTATATTATTTATGCAAAGTCAGCATACCTCTGAAGAGGCTCATTGGAGCGAATTTGACTTCACTAGGGGCGCCTACAAGAACGTATACACCACAAACCTTCAAAAGAGACATATACGGATCGAATGGATGGTCCCCTGAGGCCGTGTCAACTATGAAGTCGAGTGATTTTGCAGCCGCCTACTCATCAAATAGAATACCTTTTCATTCTTTAAATCCATGTAAAAAACCTACTACTACTAAGGAGTTCAATTAGTAGTTGAATTGGGTTAGCTTGCTAACCTTCATTTGCTCCTCATCAGACGAGATAACGAATCGGTCTGCCCCAAGCAGAGTCAGGGCCTCATCTCTCTTGGAAATACTCGTGCTCAAAACGGTCACGCTCAATCCGAAAGCCTTGCCAAACTTAACCGCCATGTGACCGAGTCCTCCTAGTCCAATCACCCCAAGTGACTTGCCAGGTTGATTCATGTTGTGGCGTTTCATTGGATTGTACACGGTGATTCCTGCACACAACAAAGGTGCAGCCAACTCCAAGGGATAGTTTTCAGGTATCTTGTAGCAGTACCTAATAATAAACCAAGACAAGTTTTGTAATTTGGAGATCTTCGATCAGATTGGCAAATTTCATAGAAACCATGAATATTGACACTTGGATCAATATGAAAATAGTGAATTTGGGGAAGCTAAGCTCTTTCACTGCACCTTTGATGGATGACGATGGAGCTAGAGTAACCGCCTTTGGTGATGCTACCATCCACATCTACACCATTGAACGTGTAGACGGCACCTTTTGAGCAACAATTCTCGATCCCATCATTGCAATACTCGCATTCTCTACACGAATTCACGAAGGTTCCTACTCCGACGTGGTCTCCCACCTTGAATCCATCAACATTTGGTCCAACCTCTTTCACAACACCCACAATCTCATGTCTAACATACACCACGTACGTACAAAAGAAAACAGAGTAGTTAAGACTCTAATATTAGTTACTAGATGCATATATACACGGATTAGAAACCAATATATAGAGGATCAAATGAGACATGCAGGCCTTTATTTGCAATATACTTTGTTCTGATCGTAAACTCTTACCCAGGGACAACTGGGTATTTGGCATCTCCAAATCTGTTCCTTGTCCACACCACATCAGCGTAGCATACTCCACAATGTGTGATCTTCATCGAAACATCATCAGCTCCCACGCTCCTGCACGAAGGCGATCATATATACCTTACAAGATTTAGATATGGCCGTCTTGAATTGATCGATAATTCTAGCTAGCTAACTCCCTAGCTTAATCAATGATTGAATTCAAGAAAATGCGCCTAATCATAAACTTGATACTTAAACTTGAATTAGGTGTCATGGAATGAAGGTGAGAAACCTGCGAGAAAACTTGTAGGGAGATAGGAAGCCAGTCTCGTCCCTGGCAGCGTATCCAACGCAATTATGTTCGGTACCCATACTCTCGAATCCAAAACTCTGAACAAGCAAATCTAAAAAGAAACGATAATTTGAAGACCATGTCATTCCTAGCATTCAAAAAATGACGAGACGTACCTGGTGACTGATAATGTTGATATGTTGTTCCCTAGCGTGATCTGTTTGTAGTGAGTGAGTTGTTCTTCTTCAGCGCGCCTTGCAGAGTTAATTTGTGGCATCAAGGAGATGGAGTATTTATGTTTGTACATTTAGTTAGTTGGTTCGTCATGGCTGACGTCGTGGCCGCCCTGGGGCGTTATGCTATGCACCTGTCTGCTGAGTGCTGAGTATTCACCAATAAACACAACTTATGAGTTATGACTAATCTAAAAGTTGCGATCACAACTTATGACCAATCTAAAACAAAGACTTGTGATTCTACAAGTTGCGATCACAACCTATGACTAATCTAAAGGTTATAAGGTATAACTTCGATTGGTCAATATAAGTTGTCCCTTTGTCCTCCCCGACAACGGTTTTATGAGCTAAATAGTACTCCTGTCCAAAAATCCATCCATCTTCCGCTAAATTGTGAGCACAAAAGCAAGACAATTTTTTCCCAAGTAATTGACCAAAAATGCGTCATTGATTTAGTCATTTCACCTTCCACGTCTTCCCATCATCAATTGAGGAAAGATGTATAACGAATTGTTCAAACTACCAAGGACATAAAAAATACTCCCTTTCAAAATACATGATTATATGTTCACTTTTTCTTGTATCATAGTACTTATCCATTTCACATTTTTTCCTATCTCTTTCCATTTATATCCCTAATAATTATTTTTATCATAATCATTGCACTTTTTCATATTTCTTTAAACAAATAATTAACTCTATATTTCATAGGGGTAATATAGAAATATCATTTTGTCTTAATATATGTGCAATGTCTAAATGATGATGTATTTTGAAACAGATGGAGTATATAATAAATACGGAGATAGGTTCATGTGCCACTGTTTTTTTAGTGCAATTCTGTCAACAAATTTCAACCCTGAATGAGTACGATCCTATGTAAATAACTAGTAGGATGATAGTAAAAGATATTTATGCTTGAAGACAAATTCAGCATTGTACCTAGTATAGCTTTGCTAGCATAATTCTAGAATGATCTGTAGGCTAATATAAGCTATGTATCGTGCTGTGTAAATGAATGAGAAAGCCTTTTGCATTTTCGACTAACTTCTGCTCCTTTTCTACAATGGCATCAGAGCCCGTTTGAGGACAAACGTCCCAAGATCCCAAATTTTTTTTCAAAAATCATGGCAAACCTTGATCTTCCTCAAGACCCAGGTCTTTTTCAAGATCCAGCTATCACCACCGGGCAAACCACCACACAAGCCGCCACACTCGTTATCCCTTCTCCCTCACTTTTACCAACAACCCATTCATTGCCTGCCTTCGCTAGTTTCATTACAGTAAAGCTCACCCAAAACAACTTTCCCATATGGAAAACCCAAGTGGCTCCATATCTCCGAGCCCAAGGGCTCTATTCTCACGTTGATGGGTCTCAACCTTGCTCAACTGCCATACTTCCTGATGGTGCCGTCAATCCAGCCTACTCTACGAGGATAGCGCGTGACCAACTCGTCATGGCGGTGCTCACATCTAGCCTTACCGAAGGTGTTCTAGTTCAGATTATGGACTGTACAACCGCCGGTGCT
The DNA here is from genome assembly GCA_963924305.1 of Polygonum maritimum. Taxonomy (NCBI): domain Eukaryota; kingdom Viridiplantae; phylum Streptophyta; class Magnoliopsida; order Caryophyllales; family Polygonaceae; genus Polygonum; species Polygonum maritimum. Next base: position 12,640,382 of record OZ002736.1, on the reverse strand, counting down.
ATCTGGACCACTCTTCATGATCTCTTTTCGGCTCGATCGAGTGCTCAAGTGGTTCATACAAGGCTCCAACTTGCCACTCTTAAGAAAGGTCCCGACACTATTATGGAGTTTTTCAATCGTGCAAAGGGCCTCATCACCACCTTGACCGCCGCTGGACAACACATCCCGGAAACAGAGTTTTCTATCTACCTTCTCGCCGGACTTCCGACAGAGTACGAGTCCGTGGTCACTTCTCTTTCAACCCAAGCTCTTCTTCCATCTCCGCGTCAGATTCTCTCTCATCTTTTAGTTCATGAGTCTCGGCTATCTCACCAGTCATACTCCCTCCTTTCCACCCCACCGTCCGCCAACACCAGTCTCTCCCAAAAGCCAGAAGCTAACTATACCTCCACCGGCAGAGGCAGAGGACGCGGAAATGGGCGAAACTCCAACTCAAATCAAAACAGAGGTCAAAATTATCAAGGGCGTGGTCAGAATGGCGGCAACTCCGGCAACCAGGCCAACCACCAGCAAAACTCCAGAGCACCAACAAACTTCACGGGCCAGACCGACCCACGCCCGATTTGCCAACTTTGCAACAAACCATGTCACATTGCCCTGCAATGGTGGCATCGTTTCAACCAGAGCTACCAACCGCCACCGCCGCCACAGTTCCAGTCCTCTCCGGCGACCTACCAAGCCAATCATACCACTGCCTCGCTTCCATGGTACCCAGATATTGCGGCCACTCATCATTACACGCCGGACCTGAGCAACCTTCGAATCGATCAGCTTCCTTATGGCGGTTTGGACCAAGTCAGTCTCGGTGATGGTTCACAAGTGCCGATTCATCATTATGGTTCCTCTAGACTCTTCTCTCATAATAGTTCCTTCACCTTATCTAATATTCTTCACACACCCGATATATCCAAAAATCTTCTTTCAGTTCATCAATTTTGCAAGGATAATGGAGTGTTTTTTGAATTTCATGAACGTTTCTTTTATGTGAAGGATGTTCAAACAGGGGCGCTTCTTCTTCAAGGCACCGCTGAAGGGGGCATTTATCAACTGCCGGCCACCACCACACCACCGTCCTCGTCCCTACCTCCCCTCCTCTCCTTCACCGCCGTTGTTGGGACGCTATCAAGGACGCTTGCGTACTTGGTAGTGTGCCCACAACCGTTCCTTAGTTTTGATATGACAAACTCACTTTGATTCTAACAGGAAGTAAGGACCAGCAAGAGACTACTTGAGCAAGGACGGAGTCCCAAGCAAGTGGGAACGCATGAATAGCGTCCTTACTCACTAGCCGACAGGATGACATCACTCGACAACATTTGATGATCCAAGGACACGTGGAGACCGATCCTGTAGCAGAGTCCAACACTACGTGGCGGACGATCCTGTTGTAGAGTTCATCAACACGTGGCGGCCGATCCTGTAGCGGAGTCCATCACACACAGCTGGATACAGGAAGCTTCCTCATCACCGCCATCATACGTGGAGGAAGATCCTGTAGCCACGTCCACGAAGGGCATGATTGTCAGAAGAGAAAGACGCCCTTCCCCAAGTCCTATAAATAGCCCAAGGCATTTATTGTGACGTTAACTCTTTCAAAGAATATTCAGAGACAATCAGAGGAAAGCGACTCACTCAAGAACACGAAGAACTAGCTCAAGAACTTAAGAACAGTGCTAAGACTTGTGCTAGATCGAGTGAGAATTGTAACCCAAACCACAAAACTATTTGTACTCAGAAAAACCCAAAAAGAGAAAGAGAATTCTACGAAGTACTGTAGGACGTAGAGATAGAGTCCTTTATAAGATTAAACTCGCATAAGTTGTAGGCTTAGAGGAGTCCTTTACTAGTGGACTTAGGAAGAACGCTAAGTACCAGTGAACTGTAAAGACTCGCCAGTACAACTGTAAGCACGTTTAATATAAAGGAAAAGCTATTCAAAAATCCTCCAAGGAGGTAGAGGTTTACACTCAAGGACTACTTGGTCTTGAGTGGTTCCTCTATAATTCACTGTGTTCATTACTTCCTTTAGTACTTATTTCCGCTGCACAATCAAAGGACGCCCCTACTCCTCGTAGGGACGCCTGACCAAGGACGCCTTTATCTATATAAAGGACGTCCCTCAGTTTACTAACGATCCAACAATTGGTATCAGAGCAGGCGCTCTAGATTCTTACTGAGTTGCAGGTGAAAATGGACATGGAACCTATTGGAATCTCTTTTGTGAAGCCTCCGCGTCTGACGGACGGCAGCTTCAACCGCTGGAAAACTAGGTTTGAGAACTTCTACAGGAGTCAGAATTATCAATGCTGGAACGTAATCAGGAAAGGCGACCTCAAGGTTCCCGATGACAAGGCTGACAAAGAGGACGATTTGGGTCCGGATGAATTCAAATTGATGGAAACCAATGCTAAGGCAATCTGTTTTCTTCAAGCGTCCCTTTGCGAATGGGACGCCACCAGGGTTAGCAATCTCCCCACAACAAAACAACAATGGGAAACCCTTGAAAAATTCCATGTAGGTACAGCTGACATGAAAGAGGACGTCCAGCTACAAATCAAAAGAGAGTTCTATGCTTTCAGAATGCTGCCAAATGAAACGGTCTATGACTACTCGTACCGTTTTGAAGCTCTTGTCACCAAGATGAAGAACTTGGGCATCCCTGAATCTGAGGTCTCCATGAGGAACAGAGTCCAAGTAGATTGATGGGTTGACTGGTATCTGGAACTTTGATAGAACAACCTTCAAAGAGAATACAACCAACAAAACTCTGGACATGGAAGAGATCTATGGGAAGGTCAGGTAGTACGAAGAGAGAAGGAACTCTGACATGGCTCAGCTAGGACGGAACCCTCAAACTGATCTTGCTTTGGCGTCCACAACGCCAGAGTACGTTGAGTACCTACGTCGTCAAAGAGATATGGCATTGATGATGCAGAATCAAAAGACAGATCAACTTGAGAACTTGCGCATTCAAAAGGAGAAAGAAAGCAAGGCAAAAGAACAACTCGATGAAGATGAAGATCTGTCTCTTCTCATTCACAAAACCCTTCGTTACTTTGGCAAAAACAAGAACAAGTACGCCAACAAGAACAAGGGGACTTACAAGAAGGAGAGTCCCAAGTACACAGAGGCAGAAATGAAGGAACTCACTTGTTACAAATGTAACAAGAAAGGACATTTTGCAAAGAAGTGTACCGTGGGAACGTCCTCCAAGGATAAGAAGAAAGCTCTTATTGGAGCATGCTCAGCCGCTTGGGATGATCTTAGTTCAAGTGATGACGAACAAGAAGAACAAGTGGAGTACATGGCAACGGAGGACGCCACAGCTATTGAAGAGAACGCCTCTGAGAATGAAAAAGAGGTAACCCACGATTCCATGATGCGTTCTTTAGAGAAAAGTTCAAAACCAATGGTTTTTGTCCCAGCTAAAAGAGGACTAGGCTATGAATCTGATCCTAAGAACTCTCTCCCTAGCGACTTTGAGGCAAGCAAAACTTCAGAACTTGAATTAGAAAGAACGCTCTTCGTCACAACATCAGGACGACTCTGAAGATTAAGCTGAAGATTGGTCCTCTGGGAAATACTATGTCCCCAAGGACGCCACTCCAAATCCTGAAGAAGTCTCAGTGGACGCTCCTAGTGTTGTTCAGGGAGTCCCATCTCGTAGTGAATCTCCAATTCAACAAGATGTGGCTGAATCAAGTCAACAAGGTGAACAATGCCAAGGTGTGGACGCTCTCTCTAAGGGGGAACACACTGAGGACGATACTCAAGATGATAGTGATGATTCAGATGGAGATATTGATCCAAGATTTGTTCAATTATTCCAAAGGGAGTCCCGCTTCTCTAGGGACCACCCAACTTCTCAGATTGTATCAGATATCTCTCAAGGAATTATAACCAGGTCAGCTGCAAGCAATTCCCAAAGTGCAAATTTGGCTTTTTGTGCATTCAATGCATTTGTTTCTATGGTGGAGCCAAAGAATATCAAGGAAGCACTTCAAGACGTTGACCGGATTCAAGCAATTCAAGAAGAACTTAATTAGTTCGAAAGGAACAAAGTTTGGACCTCGTCCCTCGTCCCAAAGGCAAAAAGATCATAGGGACGCGCTGGGTGTTCAGAAATAAACTTGATGAAAGTGGACACGTGTCAAGGAACAAAGCAAGACTGGTGGCTCAAGGATTCAAGCAAGAGGAAGGAATCGACTACGATGAAACCTTTGCTCCTGTTGCTCGAATTGAGGCCGTACGTCTTCTTATCGCCTTCGCCGCTCACCAAGGATTCAAGTTATTTCAGATGGACGTCAAAACTGCCTTCCTCAATGGCAAACTCAAGGAGGAAGTGTATGTTGCTCAACCCCCTGGCTTCGAGGACGCCTCTCACCAAGATCATGTGTACTACTTAGACAAAGCTCTCTATGGACTCAAGCAAGCCCCTCGTGCATGGTACGACAGGTTTGCGTCCTTTCTTTTGTCTAATGGATACACAAGAGGTTCAATTGATAAGACCTTGTTTATTAAGAAAGTCCGCAAGGACATTTTAATTGCCCAAGTCTATGTTGATGATATAGTCTTTGGTAGTACTAACCTGAAGCTTGTAGATGAGTTCAAGTCCTTGATGAGTAGTGAGTTTGAGATGTCCCTCATTGGAGAACTCAATTTCTTCCTGGGACTTCAAATCAACCAACTCAAGGAAGGGACGCGCGTTCATCAACAAAAATATGTCCGCAAGATGCTTGAGAAATACAAAATGAACACGTCCAAACCAGTTGCCACTCCTTGTTCTCCATATTCGCGTCTTGACGCAGATGAACAAGGAAAGGACGTTGATCAAAGGCTATACAGAGGGATGATTGGCTCTTTCCTCTACTTGACCGCAAGCCATCCCGATGTTATGTCTGCCGTTTGCTTGTGTGCACGCTTCCAAGCTAATCCAAAGGAATCCCACATGAAGGAAGTCAAGTGAATCTTTCGCTATCTCAAGGGACGCGATGATATTTTTCTTTGGTACACAAGGAAGACGTCCTTCAAGCTCGTTGGCTACTCGGACGCTGATTATGCTGGTCATGTGATTGATAGAAAAAGCACTTCGGGAATGGCACAGTTCCTTGGTTCATTCTTAGTCTTTTGGGGATCTAAGAAGCAGAACTCTGTGGCGCTTTCTACTGCGGAAGCTGAGTACGTTGCTGCTGCCTCGTACTGTTCACAAGTTATCAGGATCAAATATCAACTTGAGGACTACGGTATCAATCTTGAAACTATTCCCATTCTCTGTCATAATACTAGTGCTATTGAGATTGCAAAGAATCCTGTTTTTCATTCACGTACAAAGCATATTCATATAAGACATCATCTCTTACGTGATAATGTTGAACAAGGACTTATAAGCATAGGGCATGTAAGGACTGAAGACCAAATAGCTGATATTTTCACTAAGCCTCTTGATAGACGTCCCTTTGAGCATCTAAGGTTGCTCTTGGGGATGATAACTTTTAAGTAGCAAGTCCCGTTCTACTATTCCCTCAATGATTGGCTATGTTTAGTAGATTCTAAGTGTTTAAGGACTGTTATGCATTGAATTCATATTTGCAAGGACGCTAGTCTAAAACTTCATGTGTTTGCTACTTTGGAATGCCATTCAAATTTTCTCTATTTGTCTTGAAAAGAGTATCCCTGATCACCCAACCCGCATCATAAGCCGAAATGATGGGAACTCTAAGCTTTACCTAGCCGAGAACTTTGCAAAAGCGTCCTATGAGCTTCATGTTTTCTTTTACGGGACGTACTTGCTTTGTTCTCAAATGGTTCGCAAGGTGATCACAGGGACGGTTGAATTGGTTCTTGGTTTGCTTGAAGAGGTAAACTTTTGCTAAGTTTGAGAAGACGCAATTGGTTTGTCAGAGAGGACGCCAGTTCAGTTTTGAGAAGAAGTTGAAGAGTCAGAATTTTTGAACATTTGAAAGTTTGAACAGTGACCGTTGTACTTGCTCAAAGCTTAAGGGGAAAGTTATGCCACGTGTTGAACAGGAAATCAGTGTTAATTACAGAATGTGCCACCGCTTCCTCTATATAAGGATGCAACAGTCGCTCTCAGAAATTTATTGCTCTCAACCACTTCCCTGCTCTCAAATCTGCTTTGCCCTCTCTCTAGCTTTCCGACGACTTTCTCACTCTAAAAATCATCAGAAAATGTCTCAAAGACTAGGGAACGTGGCCGGATCTTCTGCCGGCGGGAAGAGAAGAAAATTGGTGAAGTCCCACACCATAGAGAAGCCAAAGCCTATTGCTCTCAATGAATCACTAGTGGACTTCATCAATAAGAAGCCCAAAACGCTATATATGCTGATCAGGGAATGCATGGACCGTCCAGATGTCAAGCAGGACGCTGAAAAGACGAGGAATTATGAGAAGTCCTTTGAACGCTTCGTCATCCACGGCCTCCACAAAAACAACTACCACGACCTGCCTGGCCGGATGGAGGACGTGCTCTTCTTCCAACAATTTGGTGGTGAGAATCTTGCTCCCTTACTTGATCTTATCCCAGACCTACATAACCAAGTCCTTCCCGACTTCCCTATGTACCCAAGGGACTCCCCCGCCTTCCAAATGTTAAAACATCGCTTGGCGAGTCCCTCTCCCCCACCTCCTCAAATTCCCACCGTCACAACCAAAAAGCTTTTAAAGCGTCCAGCCCCATCGTCCCCTCTCTCAAAATCCTCTAAACCCTTCTCCTCCTCCAAACCCACCGAAATTGTGGACAAGTTTCCACCCCATTTAAAGGAGGGACGCTCCAAAAAGGCCAAGTCCTCAAGCGTCCCCTCTTCCACAAAAAGGCCAACCTCCTCAAAAGGCCCCTCTATTCTCTCCAAACAATCCACTCCTCCTCCAAAAAATCCTCTCAAAATAGTCCAACTTCCAACTCCTCCTCCGTCCCCCAAACCTTCGAAGGCAAACGCTCTTATTCCCTTTCAACCCAACCCTCATTCCTCACCTCTAAATTTTGCCAACTTCCCATCCGCCCCGGCCCACATCTCCCCACCCAAGGACCCCGAGACTCCCAAGTCACGCCGTCCTTCATCCGAAAGTGGCCAGGAGGACGTTGAGCAGCGTTCTACATTTGAGCACACCTTTCGCCGTCGCAAAACGGGTGAAAAGCCTAAGGTGTTGCTGGTTAAAGAAGCTGTAGAACCAGAGCACATCTCCACCTCCAGTTCCTCCAGTTCAAGCTCTTCTGAGAAGAGTAACCAAGGAACTCCTGCCGGTGAGTCCTCTCCATTTATTGATGTCACAGGGGACTCTAATGATGAGGCAGACGGTGTTGAGAATGCTCAAGCTGCCAAAAGTGCTGAAATTATTGAAGTGGCTGAGGACGCTGGTGAGCACCAGGTCGCTCCCAAGGACGCTGAGCTCAGTCTGGACGATGAGCTTGAGCGTGATGCAAATGAAGTCCCACCCTATGACCAATCCCTCCCCATCCTCAATCCCCTCCCAGCTCCACAAGAAATCCCCTCCCCCTCAATCCAAACAAAATCCCATCAAGTCCCTGCGGACGCTGAGCCTGCCATTGAAAAACAAACAGAGGCTCGGGACGCAGAGGAACCGTCCCAAGGCAGAGCTTCCTCAGAAACCGAACAGGCCGCACCTGGTGGCAATGTAGAAAATGAACAAGGCACTGAGGACGCCTCTGCTAAGGAAGATGCTGAAAAAGAGTCTGAGGACGCTAATGCTGAGGATGAAAGTTCTGATGATGAGGACTCCGAGTCCCCAAAAGGCAAGAAGAAGCGCAAGGACGATGGCGCCCTTGTAAACATTCTAGGCCCCCTGGTCTATTCTTAGGAATGGCTTGCGTCCTTCCGCAAAGAAAAAGAAGTTCTGGAATTCCTTGAGCTTCTGAGGTTTCAAGGCTGGTTGAACGTCGGACCTGCTCCTACAGAGGTCGATAAAGAACAAGTCCGTGCATTCTTCAAAAGCCTGAGCTACAAGTCCAAGGACGGCTCTCTTCACTTCAAAATAGATGATGAGAAAGCATCCGTCAATGAACGGCAGGTCCGTGCCTTCTTGGGACTGAGTACTCAAAAGCCTCCGTCCAACGCACTAAGTTCTCTTCCAGAGAATGGTTTTGAAATGACGGACGATGAAGAAGTGGCTATGATTGAGAGAGTCTTCCAAGGGAAGAGACCATATGGGACGGATAGGGTAGCTCATGTCTCGAGCAAAGTTGGCGCATTGCACATTACTTCATCTGCCGCACCGTCCTTCCTCGGCAAGAAAAGCGTTCTATCATTCAAACACATGACATCATATTGATAGACGCTTTTCTCGATCACCGCCCCATCAACCTTGCCAGAATTGCTATGCAACATATGGCTAAGTGTGGGAGGAAACGACACGCTTTGCCGTACCCTGGTTTGGTCAAGCTGATCCTCGAGTCCCAGAACGCCTATGATGCCAGTGCTCCCACAGAACTGCTAGGGTTGAACTGGAATACAAAGAAGGGACTTGTGGATATTAGACACAATGAGGAACTGCCTTCAATCAAGAAGCAGTTAGAAGCTGAAGCTGAGGAAGCTAGGAAGAAAGCTGAGCAAGAACGCCTCGCCGCTGAAGCTGAACAAGAGCGTCTTGCCTCAATGCATCAAGAGCCAGCCTTTGAACATGAAACTGCTGTCAACTTTGCTGCTCTTGACCAAATGCTCATGGCTGCCTCTCCTCTTTCCTCTGTACCTCATGCGGACGCTTCTTCTTCCAGCTCTGGTCCTGCGCCCATTCCTGCCCCAGCTAATCCTGAACTGCATCCTCCAACAGAACTTATGGGTGCTATCTTGAAGAACCAGTGCCTGGTTCTCTCATCTCTAAGGGACTTGTCCACGACATTCACCAAGTCGGTAGAGCTTCATGAGAAGCTTCTCAAGTTTTACCAAGACCAACGCCGTCCTCTATGATCGCCGTCCTCAACCCCTTTATCCCTCATTGTTTTGCTCTTGCTTCTTTTGTTTTTCAAACACTATGATCTGGTTTGTAATAACCGTACTCTGATTCCTGTTTGAATGGCAATTCAATTGTTTGCTTGCATATGTTTGTTTAAGCGTTCCACTGCTTATAGTTGTGTGTTTGTGCTAACGTCCTTATCACTTGTTATCCTTTTCGATGATGCCAAAAGGGGGAAGTGTAGTTTTGCATAGATGCGCTATAAAATAGTTATCTAGAATAAGCAAGTGTTGAGGGGGAACTATTAAGTGAATGGTCTAAGAAACGCCATGCTAGAATAAACAAGAGGACGTCTAGAAAGTTCCAGGACGCTTTTCTCTCCTTAAAATTCAAAAGCAAGAGAATCAAAGAATGAAAACTTGTGCTTACTGAAATTTCTCTAAGTATTAGAGGACGCTTCTAAGTTTTCATGCATGCTAAGTTCCAACTTCAAAACTATTTTGCTAAAGAGTTTGTCATCATCAAAAAGGGGGAAATTGTTGCGACGCTATCAAGGACGCTTGCGTACTTGGTAGTGTGCCCACAACCGTTCCTTAGTTTTGATATGAAAAAGTCACTTTGATTCTAATAAATTTCTCTTAGTGTTCAGGAATGACAGTGACAAATGCGTATGGGCGTCCCATAAGCTTAGGGACGATAGCTAACAGGAAGTAAGGACCAGCAAGAGACTACTTGAGCAAGGACGGAGTCCTAAGCAAGTAGGAACGCATGAAAAGCGTCCTTACTCACTAGCCGACAGGATGACATCACTCGACAACATTTGATCATCCAAGGACACGTGGACACCGATCCTGTAGCAGAGTCCAGCACTACGTGGCGGACGATCCTGTTGCAGAGTTCATCAACACGTGGCGGCCGATCCTGTAGCGGAGTCCATCACACACAACTGGATACAGGAAGCTTCCTCATCACCGCCATCATATGTGGAGGAAGATCATTTAGCCACGTCCACGAAGGGCATGATCGTTAGAAGAGAAAGACGCCCTTCCCCAAGTCCTATAAATAGCCCAAGGCATTTATTGTGACATTAACGCTTTCAGAGAATATTCAGAGAGAATCAGAGGAAAGCGACTCACTCAAGAACACGAAGAACTAGCTCAAAAACTCAAGAACAGTGCTAAGACTTGTGCTAGACCGAGTGAGAATTGTAACCCAAACCACAAAACTGTTTGTACTCAGAAAAACCCAAAAAGAGAAAGAGAGTTCTACGAAGTACTGTAGGACGTAGGGATAGAGTCCTTTATAAGATTAAACTCACTTAAGTTGTAGGCTTAGAGGAGTCCTTTACTAGTGGACTTAGGAAGAACGCTAAGTACCAGTGAACTGTAAAGACTCGCCAGTACAACTGTAAGGACGTTTAATATAAAGGAAAAGCTATTCAAAAATCCTCCAAGGAGGTAGAGGTTTACACTCAAGGACTACTTGGTCTTGAGTGGTTCCTCTATAATTCACTGTGTTCATTACTTCCCTGTTTAGTACTTATTTCCGCTGCACAATCAAAGGACGCCCCTACTCCTCGTAGGGATGCCTGACCAAGGGCGCCTTTATCTATATAAAGGACGTACCTCAGTTTACTAACGATCCAACAACCGTCAATAACGGCAACTGATGTCTCTCATTTTGGTGGTGTTTTAGTGGTTAATTTCCCGTGTAAATGTGTGTCTTTTGTTCCTTTCTTTGTTAGTTTTGTCCCTTTTTAGCTTAGTTCCCGGTTTTCTATGAGATTCGGAGACTATGCGAGTTTGTTGTGTTTTGTAGGTAAAATGGCGCATTTGAGGACGTTTTTGGAGGAGTTTCTAAGGAGGAGCCAAGCTAAGAAGCAAAGGAGCGGAAGATCCATGCAAAGAACGAAGAGGAACTCAAGGAAGACCAAGAAAAGAAGAGGATCGAGGCCCAGGACCGATGTCCCACCAAGTCGGGCCCGAGTTAAGCATTTCAGAGGCTCGGACCGACGTTGGCAACGTCGGGCCCGAGGTGCCTCCGCATCGATCCAAGTCGGCAAAGGAGAGGATTGGGCTCCAAGGCACATTATTGTGATCTTCCACTTTTGCCCTTCTTCTAATTTTGAAATTCCTTGGTCCCCAATAAAGAGAGGAGGATAATTAGAGGAGATTAGAGAGCATCTAACAACAATCCCACACCTAATCACTCTGAAAGGCTCAAAGGAAGACTTGGAGAGCAAGGAGGAGAAAGGAAGAGGAGAAGAGGAGGAAATCGGTGGAGCTAGGAGGAGATTAGTGAGTTTGAATTTGTTTTGCTTTGGTTTTGTGGAATTGAGACTTGGATATTGTGAACCCCTTTGATTTGAATGCAATTTAGCTTTGATTTGAGTTTGATGATTGAGATTTGCTTGCTTTGCCACTTGATTGCTTTTTACTCTTACTTGATGGAGTAGATTCCATAGTCTTGGGCTATGGGGGAATCCCCTAGCTAGGATTGGGTGTGAACCCCCAATTCCATAGCCTTGAGTGCTTGATCTATGAATCCTCTCTATATTAAGCTTCAATTCTCTTGTGAGAACAAGGGATCTAGGGCTTGTGGTTGGTAAGAGTAAGCGAAAGCGATCTCGAACCCGTCACTAGACCTAGCATCGAAGGAGAGTGAAAACTCCCTAAGGTCGAAGTGTAGAGTGGAGGGATCGAAGGCAAACAACCTCGATCTCACAAGGATCAACACTTATTGGCTGAATTGGGGTGGAATCACCCAAGTCTAGATAGGGAAGGAACCCAAAAACCCAAGACCGATCTACCATTTTTTAGCAGACCGAGTTACCCAGTACATCGGGCCCGACTTCCCCAGTGTCGGTCCCGGCCAACTCTCCTCGATCCACCCTCGGACCGAAGTGACCAGTGTCGGTCCGAGGTGATCCCTTTGATTTTCCTTGTTTTTGCCTTTCTTTTACCTCTTTTTAGTCTTTTTGCTACTCCCAATGCACGAACTCCCGTGTGTTCGACACCCTACCTCTTTTACTACAATTGGGGTTCGGTTTATAAATTTAAATTTTGAGACCTTCCGATCCGGAACCCATCAGAATTTTGGCGCCGGTGTCGGGGAGTTCTACTTGTTTGAGGTACCATCTTTTGTTGAGTCTTTGAATTTGGTAGTGATTTGGGTGAGGGACTAGCCCAAATCCCTTGTTTGTTTTGATTCGATTTTTGTTTGTGTCTTTGGTTGTAGGTGTATGCGAGCTCATTCCGCCCGAGGAACACTTGAGTTCGACTTTGTGTGTGATCCGGAGAGCATAATCAAACAAGCTCGAAAGAAGAAAACAATGGCTGACCAAGCACAACGTGATGAGGAGGTTGATAGGATGAGGGCCGACATGGCTCGAATGCAACTTAAGATAGCCAACCGGGATGCCGAAGCTAGGAGAAAGCGTGAGCAAAGGATGAGATTGGAGGCTCAAATCAACACCCAACCCCGGAATGCACGTCAATATATGCATCCGGAGTTGAAGGTGCCGGAACCGGCCATTGTCCTGCCGGAGGTGTCAAAGAACTTTGAGATCAAAACTCAATTCATCTCACTCATCAAGAGGGATCAATTTCAAGGGAGACCGAAAGAGTGCCCGATCGAGCATGTGAAGCAATTCAAGGATCTATGTGAGACCATCTCGACGGATGATGAGACACTTGAGTACGTGCTACTCAAGGCCTTCAAGTGGTCGTTGGGAGGCAAGGCATTGCATTGGTTGGAGAGCCAAGCACCTCGATCCATCACATCATGGAAGGCTCTCAACGAAGCATTCTTGATGAAGTTCTTTCCGCCAACCAAGACAACGGAGCTTAGAAGGAAGATAGCAAGCTTTCAACAAGGAGCCCACGAGCCACTCTTTAAGGCTTGGGATCGGTTCAAGGAAATGTTGAGGCAATGTCCAACGCATGGGCAACAACCTTATGTTCTTCAAGACATATTTTTCCAAGGAATCAACCCCGCCACCAAGGACAAGTTGAACCTTCACACCGATTGTGGGTTCATTGACTTGCCACCGGAGCAAGCATGGGAGTTGCTAGACAAGCTCTCCGACTATGAAGCCATGTGCGGAGTGAGTCAAGTGAACAAGGAGGCAAGAGTCCAAGGAGATGGTGCAAAGAGGCTCTATGATCCATAGAATGAAGAGGTGGATAAAGATGTGAAGATCCAATTCCTTGAGGATGAGTTGAACAAGATGAGGAGGAAGATGAGTCATCTCCAACAAACCACAAGGGCATGTGAAGAATGTGGTTCTTTGAAGCATGGAGCCCAAGAGTGTCCCAATGAGCGCCAAGTTCGTTTGGCCGAGCAAATTGAGGAGGCACACTATGTTCAAAGAAACTTTGGAGGAAGAGCCAACTTCAACAATGGAGGGAATGGAAGGTGGAATCAAGGCCAAACCAATGGCTACAACAACAACTTCAACCAAAACGAGCCGAGGGCCCAACCACCACCATACCGACCTCCGGGGTTCAATAAGCAAACACCATCATGGGCTCAAGACTTGAAGAATCAATTCACCAATATGGAGAGAAGGTTTGATGACATAGGCACCCAATTCAAGGAGTTTGGTGTATGGAGAAGGCAAGTGGACAACCAATTTGTTCACATGGCGAATCAACTTCCAAAAGAGGAAGGGAGACTCCTGGGCCGACCCGAGGAGAATCCCCGTGCCCCACAACAACAAAATGAAGTTCGAGCCATAGGATTAAGGAGTGGACGGAGTTTGCCCGAGCCACAAGTGCCAAGGACAAGAGAAGAGAGTCGGACCGAGTTGCCCAGTAACTCGGGCCCGACGTGCCATGATGTCGATCCAGAAGACGGAGGAGAACCCCTGACTCAGACCGAGGTGGAGCGGAACTCGGGCCCGACATGCCTTATACTCGGACCGACGTTCCCAGATGTGCCCTGCCCCAGGACCGAGG
>OZ002736.1:10388312-10455922 GCA_963924305.1 Polygonum maritimum | reverse complement strand
CTACCCTGATTAAGATCTTCCTAACCAGGGGCGGATCCAGAACTCGTTCAATGGGGGGGCGGATCCGGCCGCCGGCGTCCCGCTCAGTCGTGACGGCTCCCTCGCCGTCGCCCGTCGCCGGAGACTCGGAATCGCGCACAGAGGCGGATTTGGCTGCGGGTTCTTAATTTTTCCATGAAAACCCGTTAATGCTGACCTAAAAAAATTAATTTTTTTAAAAAAAGTTTCAGCATTGTATCAAGCAATTTTGCAATTTTTTTTATACTATATCTACGTACTAACGTACACGGTACACATACCAGCATCGAATAGAAAGATAAACTAGGCTGAACTGCCTAACCATCCCAACAAATTTCATTATGGGCCTGTTACAAAGGCCCATTATAAATTCAGTCCATGGGCAAAACGAAATTTGAAAAAAAAAAATTAGAAAGTAGGTTATTGTTTTTAGTAAAACGTCATCGTACGTGTTTTAGGTCTTTTTCATCGGTCTTCTTCTTCCTCAGCATTCACCCGACGCCGACGGCCGTTCCTCCGGCTCCGGCAAATGCGTTCACGCCCCATCCCGTCCAGTCCCCGGCGCCCAATCCCGCCCCATCCCGCCCAGTCCCCGGCGCCCAATCCCGCCCCGCACCCGCCCCATCCCACCCCATTCCCGTCGCTCCGGCCGCCCGCTCCTCGCTACTTTACAGTGGCGCTCCGGCGCGATGGGGGGGCGGCCGCCCCCCTCCGCCCCCCTGGATCCGCCGCTGTTCCTAACCTAACCTCTCAATCTCTTTGTAGGATTTTCTCTCAATGGTAAAGCACACCAATTATAATAATCAAGTTTAGTATATATCGAACCTATATCCTTAAATATATATTTTTCCTCCCAAAAAAGATATCCTATCAGACAAAAGATAGAAACCCTAGGAACTCCTTTACTTGTACACCAAGTAATTTACTTTTCTCTATCTCTTTCCTAAATCAGGCTCCATAACCCAACAAAAAGCCACAGGTATGAAATAAACACTTTGTTCATCTCTATTCAATATTTGTTCATCTCCAATGCCGATTTGTTTATCCATATTCTTTGATTTGTTCAAGTGCATGTAATCATGAATTTTGTCTCACGCATCATCATAATGTGATTAACCACATCTGAAAATTGTTCAACTGAGACGCGTAATTGTTCATATATGTTATTTGTTCACAATTTGTTCAACTATATCCTCAATTTGTTCGTCCTTCAATATTATTTGTTCAACTCTGGTGCCAATTTTCTACCACATACTAATATGGTTTTATTAACTTTTTCACCTCTATTTCATATTTGGGCGCATTCCATCTAGGTCTGGAATGCCCCCATCCTGACCCCCCAGATCCTGCAAAAGCGGGACTTCCCTGGGTAAATGTTGTTAATGCTGTTGTATTTCATATTTGTTCATCTCTAATGACAATTTCGAGCACAACAAACAATTCTGAGTACATAAAAAACAATTTTTGAGCAACATTATGAATTTGTACGAGAGAGTCAAAGAAACAATTAACTACCTGGTTTCATTGCTTTTTTAGTTGTTGGAATCTGAATCCGAACTCAAATCTGCTCAAAATCTTTGTTTTACAAGAGTCGGATTGAGTTTTTAGTCGAAAAACGTTTTACCCGATTCAGATGTGCTCAAATCTGAAAACCTTAACAAATTAAGATCTGGATGAATGTTTGAATGTACAAAGGTGAAAATCAATGCTAGAATTTGCGAAAGAGAGATCGATCAATGCAAGTAACAAATCTGATGTGGAATTGTAGAATTTTTCAAAGCCGGATTTTGTGTGTGAATGCGATTGTGTTTTGCCTGGAGGAAGAGTGTGAACGTGACTTGTTCGTATGAATCGCGCATTTTTGGGCAGAATATTTGCGTCTCTTATTGGGTTGTGATCAACGGTCCAGATTTGTTCATATTTCCCATCCTAACGCCCATTCTCACCGGATCCGGACCCTTCTTTATTTATACTCATGTCTTAGGTGAATTCTATCCATATAAATAATTAAGAAAGTACATAGATTTTATTTATACAAATATAAACTCTTCCTAAACTAAATCTATTTTAAACTAAAGCTAACTTAAACCCTAAGTTGCTTCTTCAACCGCCTGACAAAAACAAGGTAAGTTTCGTATACGCACGCGTGTTCTCATCTAGTCTAGCCATAAATAGCTTTTGCACCTTTATGTTGATCTCTTAATACCAACATTGATAATCAACAAGCAACACAAGCTATCTATTTGTTTCTTAGACTTTTTCCGACATTTGATCATCTGGCTTGCTTCTACATTGTTTTGTTCCTAAAACGCATAGCACATAATTAAAACGTACACAAATATTATCGTCATCAAAACTGGAATGAAATCAAACACTGTCCCAACCTATCTAGATATATCTGTTACAGAGTATAAAATTTAGCTTAGTGATGGATGGAGGACTACACGATATATCACGTAATAGGTGCTTTGCTGACTTCCATTTTATAATGCCCATTTGTTTCCTTCCTTATTTAGTATGTTCTGCCAGATGGGTAAATTGGATGTTGGAATCTCAATTATTAGTAGAAGTCCAATTTTTAATTGCAAGAGGAAGCTAGGTGCGTCTGCGGTAAATTGTTTGATAAAGAGGTCGTGCGTCAAGTTGGAACACGAATACAGCCCTTCATATATAATTATATATCTTGATTGTTCAGCTCGAAAAATGTACGCTTACACACGGTGTAAGATTCAATCTTACACCGTGTGGAACAGACCGTCCGATGGCGGACACGTGGCCAAGTGAAGCAGCAAAAAAAAGGGCGAGAATAGGGGGGCGGGATAAAATAGCGGGATGAATTTGGTGCAAAGAGAAAATTATCGTTCTACCCCTCTAGGTTAAAAACAAAGCACCGAGCAACAGGGGGAAAACTCGACGCCGCCGGCCGGAGATTCTTGTCGAGTTGAATTCGTCTTCTTCCTACTATATCTTCACCGTTCATCGGCCAGTAAGGCGTTAATAAGGTACGTAATCTGTAGACTTTGTATGAATCGGAAATAGGGGATATTTATCGTTGCGATTGCAAATTAGAGTTTGTGTCGCAATTATCTGCGATCGTGTGTGCAAACCAATGGTTGGACATTGTTCGGGTACTGTGTTATCCTTGAAAAAGTAGATTGTCAACTATGGTAAACAAGTAAGTGCTAGCTATAGTTATAATCTTCGTCGATTGGAAAATGTAATGTTGTGAGGCAGGTGGATGTTTGCATTGACTGTACGGTTGATCAAACCAATTGAATGTGATTAAGGGATACAGCCCTAATGATTAATGTGAAGGACCTGTAGTTCTCAGCTGGAAATTGCACAGTCTGCAATTTCCCGATCTGGTAGTGTGCATTGTACAGTGTGCAATTTCCATCTGTTTCACTTTCAGTATGCAATTTCTGGCTGTGTAATGTGATTGAGGGAGGTTCCATTCAGCCTGTGTGAGTCGATTTGATAAGATCTTATTCACGTAATGATGCAATGTAATGGCAATAGAGACGTTGATTGTTAGCCAGTAGATGCGAAATCGGACATCTGCGGTCCAAACTAATATCAGCAGGTATTATATTCGGATGTTGAATTATAACTAATCTACAATAAGGCAAACATGAGGTGTAAACATGGATTGGAATGTACTGTATTTGTTATTGGTGCAGTTAAAAAGTAGCTAGTTGTTCGGCCAGAAAAAATAGCTAGTTGCATTAATCAAGCCATTAATTGACAGGACTGAATCAATGGATTTGGACCCGAATGAAGACCACGATGGAAACGACGAAGATGAGCCATTAATTGACAGGACTGCAGCAATGGATTTGGACCCGAATGAAGACCACGATGGAAACGACGAAGATGAGCCATTCATTGACAGGACTGCAGCAATGGATTTGGACCCGAATGAAGACCACGATGGAAACGACGAAGATGAGCCATTCATTGACAGGACTGCATCAATGGATTTGGACCCGAATGAAGACCACGATGGAAACGACGAAGTTGGAAACGAAGATGAGGCATGTAATACAAGTGACAATGGAGAGGTTGGTGTAGCACAGCCTAAACAGGGTATGTGCTTTCAGAGCGGACAAGAATTTGCAATACATTGTCATAAATACGGCTATCAGAATGGTTTCCAGTGGCATACTCGATCAAACCTACTGTTAGACGAGTTCAGAGGTAAGTACGGCAAGAAAAAGGGCCTACCGGAGCCTCAGTATTACATGATGAAAAGGCTGAGACTCGGATGTGTGAAGGCTGGCAAAGAAAAGAAGTACAAACAATCTCAAACAAGCGGATGCCCAGTATATGTTGAGGCGCGGATGATTGAAGGAGAGTTCCATATCACCAGACTCAATTTGGAACACAACCATCCGTTAGATCCTAGTAACAGCCGTATGCTTGTTAACTACAAGTACATGTCCGAATACCATAAGCGGAGGATCGTCATGAACGATATAGCTGGTGTCCCCGTGACCAAGTATTACAATTCTCTTGTCGTTGAGAGCGGAGGTCATGAGAAGCTAACGTTCAGTCTAATCGATATGAGAAATGCCATAAACATTCGGCGTCGACTAGAAAGACGGAACGGTGATGCGTCGGGTTTGTTGGAATACTTCGACAGGACGTCCAGGGACAACCCTGACTTCTTCTGTGAGACTGAGATAAATGAGAAGGGGGAATTAGCAAAGGTTTTATGGTCAGATGCAAGATGTCGAGCAATGGCAAAGGACTTCGGGGATGTAGTGACCTTTGACACGACGCACGACACGAATAGGTACGATATGTTTTTCGCACCCTTTATAGGTGTGAACCACCATGGGTCGTCCGTGGTCCTGGCGTGTGGATTGATTCTCAGTCAAGATGCTAACTCCTTTTGCTGGTTGTTCAAGTCTTGGCAGAAGTGTATGAGAAGTTCCCCTGTGGCAATATTGACCGATCAGTGCCAAGCCATTGGCAAGGCGGTTAAAACTGTTTTCCCTACCGCCAGACACAGGCTCTGCTTGTTTCATATAATGCAAAATGCATCAAGAAATATCGGGAACCATCCTGACTGGAAAGAAATAAAGAAGTGTATGCAGGTTGTGGTACACGAGTCACTGGAGCCTGCTGAGTTTGAGGAAGCTTGGCACGCAATGGTTGCAGAGTTCGGTTTAGGCGACTACACCTGGATAAAGGAGTCCTACAAAGAGCGTGAGAGGTGGGCTCCTGGGTTCTTGAGGTCGTCTTTTTGGGCGGGTATGTCATCCACCCAGCGGAGTGAAGGCCTGAATCACTACTTCAAAGGATTCCTGAATACGCACACTGGTCTGGTGTCCTTCGCACAACAGTATCACATGGCCCTTACAGGCAGAGTGGAAGTCGAGAAGACGTTAAACGCCAAGTCAATGGACAGGCCTTACTCATGCACAACAAGCATATTAGTGGAAGAAGTTTTTATCGAGGCGTATACCAACCAAAAATTCAAGGAAGTTAAGGAGGAGGTAATTTCGCCAGACAAATTATCAGATTGGAACGTACAGACATGGTTAAATTTCCCTGTACAGGGCATTGACAAGCTGTTGATTGCAGGTCGAAGGCCTGATGTACACTAATGCATCAGGCAACTTCGTGCAGGGCAACAAGACCACGTACACAGTCGATGAAAAAATAGTGAATCCCGTGTGGCGGTCCAAGAAGAAAACGTATCTCACGACAATCGACAAGGTTGCAATGGAAATACAATGCTCTTGCAAATTATTCGAGTTTGCCGGCATTTTATGCAGGCACATCATAAAGGTTATCGAGCTTGAAGAGCTGACATGCATCCCCGAGAAATATGTCCTGGACCGGTGGAGGAAGAACATCGTCTGTGAATATGAGCGCGTAAAAGTAAATTATTATGATCCGGGTCAAACCCCTCGTGTACAGAGGTTCCATGCAGTTGCCTTGCGGAATGAATACCTCCTGAGTTTGGCACTCCATAACGAGGAGACGTACAACACGTATTCACAAGCCCTGGGCAAGATTGAAAAACAACTTGGCAGCTGTTTCCAAGGTTTATGGCAGGAGGAGGCTCCAGAAAAGAGAGGATAATGAAAAACACATGAAGAGGTGTGCTCCTGAAGTGGTCGTTGATCTGAAAGATCCCCCTGATCGCAGGAGACCAGGAAGGGCCAAACGAAAGCGGTCCTTGCATCCTGCGGAAAAACCCAAAAAAAAGAAGAAGAAAGTCCTGCCTCAAACGAAGAAGAAGAAGGTAATGTGTTGAGTTAATATATTCGTACAACATGTTTTAGCAAGCTAAATCAACTGCTACGTATGTTTTCAGGCTGCGAAGGCAGAGTGTGTCGCGAACATACATGCTACCAATAGCGTACCAGCCGTCACAGTCCACTACCGATGCACGTGCAGCAGGAACACAGGTGCGTTGTTGATTGCAGATCCATATTTGTGAGTACTGTGTAAGGTAAAACAGTTACTAATTTTATAATGGTTGTGCATAACTTTATCCGCGAAGGTGAGTGCATCCGGTGGCGTACGTCTAAAAGGCGTGGAGTGGTTCAAGCTTAGCACGTGTGGACTATCGTTGGGTGAAAAAGGGTCAGGCGGAGGGGGGTTGTTACGGGACCGTTGGGGGAAGTGGTCTCGAGCTATGTGTATCAAACAGGTAATGTGCATAAGGATGTGGCAGCCCTCAATGGTATATTGCTTGGCTTACGAATGGTGGAGGAGCAGAAGCGAGCACATGTGGTGCTAGAAACAAACAGTGCCTATGCATGTTGGATGCTGAATGAGAAACAAACGGTACCGGGAGCAAACGTCGATCCATTGCTGGACAACTGTATGAGGGTCATTGCTAACGCAACGATGGAGCTTAAAATTCAGCACGTCGAGGAATTGAACTCATCAATGGTACAAGCAGTGGCTGTTGCTAACGCCTCGTTCAGTATTGGATCTGCGTACAGTGAGTGGCCAGCTCTACCCCTTGTATCGGTCCCAATCAATCTAGTTGTATGAACAGTGAGGGTGCTTGATGCAGACGATCTTCTTTTTTGTAGATCCCTGGTATAGTGGTATGTTTTTGTTGTCTAAGATGAACCCGAAATGGCGTCATAGTTAAATTATTTCACTTGACTGAAGTGGTCGAAGATAATGAATGGTTGATCGTGCAAATGCGAACTTATTGAACAAACAGATAGGCAATGCATCCAAATCCATAGTTCAGTGAATCGCACGGAAATGCACAAAGACAGACAATTGAATACAAACCAAACAGTTGCGGTAGGATTCAGCACAGACGAAGTTATCTCTTATTACGACAGCACATGATTTTGTAAGAGATGCGAAAGCCGACAGCTGAGATCTGGCAGATCGTGCCATCTGTTAAGTCAGTAGGCAACAAGGGACACTTACTACTGCAGCATTGGTTTTTTCGTCCTTGGACACGTCTTGGTGGTGTCCGGTTTCGCACCCTGTGCAAGGGTCAAAGATTGTGAGACAGAAGCGTGAATGTCCATCGTAGCCAAACAGCAGTATGTGCCCCTTCTTAATACGGTACTGCTGGGTGAATTCTCTCCAGCCGTCGCAAAACCATAGGCTGCCATGTCTATTCTGCACAACCACTGAGTGGACAGACCCGTCTGGTGCTATAATGTAAGCAAGTTTGGAAATTTTTGCTCGGTGTTGCCTTGTAAATAGGGTTGGTAGTATCTGAGTAAGCATTACAATTAATGAACCGTAGGTGAGTTGCAATGCAATGCGCCATGACACAGTGCAATTATACAAATGGTAGAGCAAGAATCGGGAATTACTTAAAAGAACACCAAAACAAGACAAACAACTCTGTAATTAGGATGAAAAGAACAACATAAATCCATGAAATTCGATGAAAACCCACCCAAAGCGACCAAACAATCTATATAGGATGAATCTCTGTTAACACAAATCCCCTTCCCTGTTCAACCCTCGTATACCTTGTTGTACACATAATTATACCGGAAACCTTATGTCCCGCCAACAAACAGTGTGAAAAGCATGCTATTTGAATTACTAATCAAGCTGCCTTGCGAATGAACTGTTTGGAGTTGACAGGATGTATTCGAATATCTGTAGGCGAGAAATGCAAAAATATGGTGAGAAACATCTTACCAGGCTGTGCAATTGGACGGCTCGAAAGCGTATCGTCTTTATGAAGTGCCTAATGCTGTTCTTTTGAAGTTGGGAAATGGAACCCTTCATATTCATGGGATGCATCGCCGATCTCGACAGGGAGTACACAGTTAAGGAGTACACAGTTAGCTTACAAAGCTTGGTGAGGAGCTCTGGACCGGACAAAGAGGCGAGAGCAATAGAGTACAAAGCAGCGAAAATAGAGGCAAAGAAAGCAGTGGTCAGTGCAAAGGATAAAGCTTATGAGAGTCTCTATAAGGCACTTGATGGGAAAGGTGGAGAGACATAACTGTATAGGCTTGCGAGGAAAAGGGATAGGATGAACTCAAATTTGGATAGGGTTCGATGCATCAAAGACAAAAATGGGATCGTGTTAATGGATGATTTGGAAATCAGCAAGCGGTGGGAGAGATACTTTTGGGGTCTGCTGAATGAGAGTTGTAGGTCTTCTGACGGGCACCTAGTTTCAGAGAGTCAGGGTAGTTGTCTTGGATTCCAGCGTTTCACTAGGGCAGAGGTTAGTGAAGTGATCTACAGGATGGGTAGCAGAAGGGGCAGTAGGACCGGATGAGATCCCGGTGGAGATTTGGAAATGTTTAGGCGTGAGAGGATTGAAGTGACTAGCATTGCTTTTCAATGTTATCTTCAAGTCGGTCAAGATGCCGGAGGAGTGGAGACTCGGAAATTTAATCCCTCTTTATAAGAACAAAGGGATATACAACAGTGTACGAACTATAGAGGACTAAAACTGCTTAGCCATACAATGAAAGTGTGGGAGAAGACAATCGAGTTGAGACTACGGCGTCTAGTACAAGTGTTAGAGAACCAGTTTGGTTTTATGCCGGGGAGGTCGTCTATAAAGGCTATCCATTTGCTGAGAAGGCTGATAGAAGCTTACAGGGAGAGAAAGAGAAATCTGCATATGGTGTTCGTGGATCTAGAGAAAGCCTATGATAGGATACCTTGAGAGCTCATCTGGGAGTGTCTAGAAGCCAAAGAGGTATCACACACGTTTATCAGAGTCATTCGAGACATGTACGAGCAATCATTGAGGAGTGCTTGTACCCAAGGAGGGGATATAGAGTATTTTGAAGTGCGCCTGGGTCTCCACCTAGGATCTGCGTTGAGCCCCTTTCTATTCACTCTAGTGTTGGATGTGATGTCGAGAGACATCCAGGGGGAGGTCCCAAGGTGTATGTTGTTTGCAGATGACATCGTTTTAGTGGAAGAGTCTAGAGTTGAAGTTGGTAAGAAACTGGAAGCTTGGAGAGAGAGGCTAGAAACTAAGGGGTTTAGGTTATGTTGGACCAAGACGGAATACGTGGAGTTCTTTTTCGGTCAGGAAGATGCGACTGGGAGTGAGGTGCGACTGGGAGGTGAAGTCGTTGCGAAGAAGGATAACTTTAAGTATCTGGGATCAGTTTTAAAAGTGATGGGTGTATTGATGAAGATGTTAGGTCTCGGATTCAGATGTGGAGATGTGGAGAGCGGCTTCAGGGGTGTTGTGCGACAAGAAGGTCCCACTCAAGCTTAAGGGAAAGTTCTACAGATCTGTCATAAGGCCTGGGATCTGATGTCTCTCATTTTGGTGGTGTTTTAGTGGCTAATTTCCTTTGTAAATAGGTGTCTTTTGTTCCTTTCTTTGCTAATTTTGTCCCTTTTTACCTTAGATTCCGATTTTCTATGAGATTCGGAGACTATGCAAATTTGTTGCATTTGTAGGTGATTTGGCGTGTTTTGAGGAGGTTTCAGAAGGATTCCCTAAGGAGGAGCAAGGCATGAGCCCAAAGGAGCGGAAGAGCCGAGCGATCAACGAAGAGGAGCTCAAGAAAAGCCAAGAAGAGAAGAGGACCGACGCCAGGATCGAGGTGCCCAGCAACTCGGGCCCGAGATCGACTCATGGAGACCCAGACCGAGGTGTGTCAAGTCGGGCCCGAGGTACACGCATGTCGGTCCAAGTCGGCGGAATTGTGGATTGGGCACCAAGGCACACAAATGTGATCTACCACTTTTGCCCATCTTCCATTTTTGGATATTCTTGGCCCCTAATTAAAAGGAGAGAATACAATTAGAGGATTATCCAAGTTTG
This sequence comes from Polygonum maritimum, assembly GCA_963924305.1. Lineage (NCBI taxonomy): Eukaryota > Viridiplantae > Streptophyta > Magnoliopsida > Caryophyllales > Polygonaceae > Polygonum > Polygonum maritimum. The sequence continues at coordinate 10,445,646 of OZ002736.1, read as the reverse complement.
CACACATCTAATCACTCTCAAAGGTTCAAGGAAGACTTGGAGAGCAAGGAGAAGGAAGAGAAGGAGGAATAAGAGGAATTCGGTGGAGAAGACTAGATCTAGGGTGGAATTGTGAGTTTGTTCTTGATTTAATTGGCAATTTGTGGATTTGAGTTTGGATCTTGTGATTTCCCTTTGAATTGAATGAGATTTGGCTTTGCTTTGATTTGGATGATTGAGATTTGTTTGCCTTGTGATTTGATTGCTTTTTACTTTAGCCTTATGGAGTAGATTCCATTGGTCTTAGGCTGTTGGGGAAACCCCTAGCTAGGCTGGGTTTGAACCCCCAATTCCATAGACTTGAGTGCTTGATCTAGGAATCCTCTCTACATAGAGCTACAATCTCTTGTGAAAGCAAGGGATCAAGGGCTTGTGATTGGCAAGAGTGAACGGAAGCGATCTTTTACCTATCACATGACCTTGCATCGAAAGGGAAATCAATCTCCCTAGGGTCGATGTGTAGAGTGGAAAGATCGAAAGCGGACAACCTCGATTCTACGAGGATCAACACTCATTGGCTGAATTCGGGTGGAATGACCCACATCTAGTTAGGGAAGGAACCCAAAAACCCAAGACCGATCTCTCCATTTTTGCCTAGTCCGACTTACCCAGACCTCGGGCCCGACGTTCATCAGTGTCGGTCCCGTGCAAACTTACGTCGATCCATCTCGGGCCGAAGTGACCATGTCGGTCCCGAGAGGTTTCCTTTGATTTTCCTTGCTTTTAACCTTTCTTTTCCCTTTTTAAGTCTTTTTGGTGCATTCGACGAACGAACTCCCGAGAGTTCGACACCCTACCTTGTACTACTACGGGGTTCGGTTATAAATTCTAATTTTGAGACCCTCCGATCCGGACCGATCAGAATTTTGGCGCCGTTGCCGGGGAGTTCTACTTGCTTGAGGTACCTCTTTTGTTGAGTCTTTGATTTTGTAGTGATTTGGGTGAGGGATTAGCCCAAACCCCTTGTTTGTTTTGATTTGGTTTTGTTTGTGTCTTTGCTTATAGGTGTATGCGAGCTCGTTCCGCCCGAGGAACACTTGAGTTCAACTTTGTGAGTGATCCGGAGAGCATAATCAAAGAAGCCCGAAAGAAGAAGAGAATGGAGAACCAAGCACTAGTTGATGATGAGGTTGCTAGGATGAGGGCCGACATGGCTCGGATGCAACTTGAGATGGAAAACCGGAATGCCGAAATGAGGAGGGAACGTGAGCAAAGATTGAGGTTGGAGGCTCAACTCAACACCCAACCCCGTAATGCACGCCAATACATGCATCCGGAGTTGAAGGTGCCGGAGCCGGCCATTGTCTTACCGGAGGTGTCCAAGAACCTCGAGATAAAAACTCAATTCATATCACTTATCAAGAGGGACCAATTCGAGGGGCGACCTCAAGAGTGTCCAATTGAGCATGTGAAGCGGTTCAAGGATATGTGTGAGACTATCTCGACGGATGAGGAGACGCTAGAGTACGTGCTACTCAAAGCTTTCAAATGGTCGTTAGGAGGCAAGGCGGCACATTGGCTTGAGAGCCAAGCTCCTAGATCAATCACAACATGGCGGGCTCTCAACGAGGCGTTCTTGATGAAATTCTTCCCTCCAACAAAAACAACGGAGCTTCGGAGTTAGATAGCAAGTTTCCAACAAGGATCAAACGAGCCACTTTTTGAGGCTTGGGATCGGTTCAAGGAGATGTTGAGGCAAATGTCCAACACATGGGCAACAACCATATGTTCTCCAAGACATATTCTTCCAAGGAATCAACCCAGCCACCAAGGACAAGTTGAATCTCCACACCGATTATGGGTTCATCGATTTGCCCCCGGAGCAAGCATGGAAGTTACTTGATAAACTCTCCGACTATGAAGCTATGTACGGAGTGAGCCAAGTCAACAAAGAGGCAAGAGTCCAAGGATATGGTACAAGGAGACTCTATGACCCAAAGAGTGAGGAGATTGACAAGGACGTGAGACTTCAATTTCTTGAGGATGAGGTGACCAAGTTGAGGAGGCAAGTGAATCATTTCAAGCAAACCTCAAGAGCATGTGAAGAATGTGGATCTCTCAAGCATACCGCACAAGAGTGTCCCAACGAACGCCAAGTTCGCTTGGCCGAGCAAGTTGAGGAGGCACACTTTGTTCAAAGGAATTTTGGAGGGAGAAACAACTTCAACAATGGAGGCAATGGAGGAAATGGAAGGTGGAACCAAGGCTAAGCTAATGGCTACAACAACAACTACAACCAAAATGAGCCAAGGGCCCAACCACCACCATACCGACCTCTGGGGTTTTATGAACACACTATGGGCACAAGAGATGAGAGGCGAGTTCAAGGATTTGAAGACTCAATTCAATAATGTTGAGAGGCGAGTTGATGAGGTGAGCACTCAATTCAAGGAGTTTGGTGTATGGAGAAGGCAAGTTGACAACCAATTTGCTCACATTGCAACTCAACTTCCGAGAGAGGATGGGAGACTCCCGGGCCGACCCGAGGAGAATCCCCGTGCCCCACAACACCAAAATGAAGTCCGAGCTATTGGGTTGAGGAGTGGTCGGAGCCTACCCGAGCCACATGTGTCAAGACCAAGGGAAGAGAGTCGGACCGATTTACCCAGCAACTCGGGCCCGACGTGCCAGGATATCGAGCCAGAAGTCGGAGGAGGTCCCCTGCCTAGGACCGAGGAAGAGAAGAAGTCGGGCCCAACATGCCCTGAAGTCGGACCGACATCGCAGTCATTGCTCTGCCCCCAGACAGAGTATCAGAACATCGGGCCCGACGTGGAGCCTACATCGGTCCGAGCAGAGAAGGATGTGAGTGAGCCAAACCGGTTCAAGGAGGTCGATCCCAACAAGAATCAAGGCGACACAACTCTTCCTTACCCATCAAAGAAGCCCAAGGATGTTGTAGAGGGCAAATTCAAGAGATTCTTGAAGCTTTTGCAAGGGTTGAACATCACAATACCATTCACCGATGCCCTAAATGAGATGCCTTCGTATGCCAAGTTCTTGAGAGAAATTTTGAGCAAGAAGAGGTCAATAGTGGAAATGCAAGACGAGGTGAAAATTTTAGAGCTACCTCAAAAATTGGGAGATCCGGGGAGATCTGCAATAACCGTTGGTATTAGATTTCAAAGTTTCCAAGCTCTATGTGACCTCGGAGCAAGCGTGTCGGTTATGCCCATGAGCATTTGGAAGAGGGCGAACCTTGGTGAGATTGAGCCGGTGGACATGTCTCTCACTATGGCCGACGGCTCTACCACCAAAGCCACGGGAATTTTGGATGATGTCCCGGTTAGAGTGGGGAGGTACTTCGTCCCCGACGACTTTGTGATCCTTGATATGAAGGAAGATCCTTTGGTTCCTATCATTCTAGGGAGGCCGTTCTTGGCGATGGCGGGAGCAAAATTTGATGTGAAGAATGGAAAGTTGTCCTTTGAGATTGGAGAAGACAAGGTTGAGTTTCACTTCAATAAGGCTTTAAATGAACCGGATGCCTTGGCCATTTTGAAATTGGAAGAAAATGCCAAGAGGAAAAGAGAGGAAGTGGAAGCCACAAGAGAAGAGGCACCTTTGAGGAGCAATGAAAGGGTCAATGCCCAAGTTCAAGAGAGAGAATTGATGGATTCATTTGAGCATCAAGAGGAGTCAAGAAGTGATGATAGCCCAAAGAGCAAAGAAGAATATCCTTCTTCATATCCTTTTGATGTTGGAGATTCTTATATTTGTTTGAGTGATCTAAAAGTAGATTTAGGAGATAGTTATATATGCTTGAGTGATTTGAAGGATGATTTGAGCTATGATGTTATAGAATCTCCTAGAAACTCTTTAGATGTCTTTGATGTAGGGAAGAAGGATCAAGATGAGGCAATGCAAGAAGTGCAAGCCTATGCTTTGGAGGAGAAAGGTGAAAGAGAGTTGGAGGGCCAAGCTTACATCAACCACAAGTGGTGGTTCTACGGCTATGAAGGGAATGGCAATGGACATGACTATGGTGACCAATTCACCATCTTCCATCCGCCATGAAGGTTGAGGTTAGAAGTCAAGCTAATGACTTAAAAGAAGCGCTCCTTTGGAGGCAACCCGAGCTTAGTAGGTTTATTTTTGTAATTTTAGTTTGATTTCCTTAGATTAGCTTAGATTTTCTCTAATCTCTCCCTAACATGTATTTTTGTGGATTAGTGGTGTTATATGTGCTTCATGACTGAGTAAAGGTAATGGTGAAAATAATAAAAGGATTTATGGGAAATGAAGTAGCATAGATGAGGTAATTTTTGGTGGTTGGACCAAACCGGGTCGAGGTACCCAGCACATCGGGCCCGACTTAGGTAACTCGGTCCGCCCAACTCGGTCAACTTTGGTCAAGAGTTGTGAAAAATACCAACTGTTGGGACCAGATTTTCCTCACAAAAGTATCGAGACCCGGTTGGTACTTCTTCGTTACTTCTTCAGAGCACAGCGAGGGATGGCGAGGAACGAAGACGGTTAAACAAGATAGAATTAAAGATATAAGATAGATCCCTCCAAGCTATTTCGTTAGGATTACGATTAGCTAGAATCTTGTATTTTCATATCTTTTCTCACAAGATAGATTAATCCTAGAGGGCGTTATATAAACTAATTGTAAGCCCTAGAGCAGGATTACTCTCTTTTACGCATTCAATCATACTCTGAATACAATTCACAAACTTTTTGCATCATACGTGTTCTTCGTGATTCACCTCGATCAGGCCCGATCTAGGTCAAGATTCCCTAGGGTGAATTTTGGCTCAAACAGTTTGGCGCCCACCGTGGGGCAGTGATCGGAACAATTACGCCAAGACGTACCGTTTAAAACACCAGCTTGAACTTCCCAATCGCAATGTCAGGCGACGGAAGCGAGACTCCCAAAACTCCCCTTGCCGACCATGGCAAGGATCCCGAGCTCCCTGGAAACCGGTCGCAAGACGAGGAGATGACTGACCTCAGGGAACGGATGCAACTACTCCAAAAGGAACTGAGCGACCAAAAGAGCTTCTACGACGCCCATGTAGAGCGCCTCACACGAGAGAACAGCCAGTTGAAGCAACAATATGAGGTCATGGCCACGGGTCGCCGATCTCTTCGTGTTAATCGCCGCACCGAGGGCATAGTTAGAAGGCTCGACTTTGGTGGGGGAGAAGGAACTTCCAAGGAGGGCGAAGCTCTGGACGCGCGTGACAAAACACCAGTGTTACAAGGAGATGCCCCGGAGGCTTTCGCCCGGCACCGCCGCGAAGAGGTTCTCCTTGACAAAGATCCACCAAGGTATCCTCGGTCAGAGGCTAGGAGACGCCGAACACCACCTCGGGATACTTGGCCGGATGAGGGGGAGACCGACGAGGAAGATTTTGAAAGGCGGAGGCCAACAGACCTTGACGCGACTATACGGAGAAAGGTAACAGAGCAGATCGGGGTCATCGCTGATCAACTCCGAATCGGTCGGAAGAGTTTCCAACCTCTGGAACCTGAAGCCCCCGATGGCTTCGACGAGTCCCCTTTCTCCCGCCGCATCACCAGAGTGGAGATACCAAAGAAATTCACCGTGCCAAACATGACTCCATACCATGGCACCTCTGATCCCGACGAGCACGTCGCGATCTATAAACAGAAGATGATGACGAGTGCAGTCCCGTCGTACTCCAAGGAAGCGGTGATGTGCAAGGGGTTCGGCGCAACTTTAACGGGTCCAGCACTGACATGGTTCATAAAACTACCACGTGGTAGTATTGGTTCTTTCGCCGAACTGTCGGACTCCTTTCGCACCCAGTTCGCCAGCAGCCGCAAATTCGAGAAGCAATGCAGCGACCTCTACCGGATTCGTCAGAAACAACACGAGACTACCAGGGAATTCCTGGAACGGTTCAACCGCGAAAAAGTCTCGATACAGTCTTGTGACGTTACTACCGCAGTGGAGGCATTCAGGCAGGGGATCATCCCCGATGGCGGCCTATACAAAGAACTTACCAAACACCCATGCTACACCTTCGAAGAGGTTCAAGCCAGGGCCCTAGCTCACGTCAGGCTAGAGGAAGACAGGACCTTGCGAAAAAGAACCTCAAAATCTGAGAAGTACGAGAAGAGGGGTCCAGCCGACGGCCGTAAGGGCTCAACTGATCAGAGAAGGGATCGTCGGGCACACCCGTATTCACGCCCTAGCCACGGGCAGGTGAATACAGCCAGGGCGCGACAGGCGGACGATCAGTACCGTGACCCACCACCACCGTCGTTGGACTCACTCGAACTCAACATCTCCACGGATAAGCTTCTGCGAAACATGGCAAAACAAGGGGAGTACGTGAGGTGGCCACGAAGAGACAAGGCCCCGAAGGCCGACAGAGACACCACCAAGTGGTGTGACTACCACGAGTACCACGGCCACTGGACCCGAGATTGCATCATGCTCAGAAAGGAATTATCTCGCCTTATCGCAGAAGGAAGAATCAAGGATGTAGCACCTGATGCCCAAGTACCCAAAGAAGTAGTAGAGAGCTTGCAGTCCGAACCAAGAAGAAGAAGGGATCCCCCAACACCCGACAAAGTTGTCAATGTCATCTCAGGGGGTTCAAACATCTGCGGCCTCACTTACTCGGCGGCAAAGCGTCACGCTCGCGAAGGCAGTTTTGATCGCCCACGACGCACCGGTGGGGGATCGTCGGGACCCGCTATTGTCTTCGACGACAGCGACGCGGACTTTTCCGCCGAACACCACCACGATGGCCTGGTGATATCCCTGCACATGGGGAACGTGCTAATGAAAAGAGTCCTAATTGACACCGGGAGCTCCACCAACCTAATGACGCTCGATGCACTCAAGAGATGGGGTTATCCGAAAGCGACATCCACAAACACCCGGTGCCATTAGTAGGTTTCAGTGGCGAGGTCAAACACACAGTAGGGGACATTGCCCTCACCACCTTTGCCAAAGGGGTCAACAAGCAGGTCGACTTCCTCGTGGTGGATTGCCCTTCCTGCTATAACATCATCCTAGGACGCCCGTGGCTGCACGACATGAAAGCCGTCGCGTCTACCTACCACCAAACTGTGAAGTTCCCAACGCCATGGGGAGTAGAGGAAATCCGCGGGGATCAAAGGTTGGCTAGGGAGTGCTACAAAGCGGCCCTCAAGCCAACCACCCTAAGACCGGAAGCATAGCAATTACAGAGCGTCACCCCTCCACCAGCACACAGATAGAAACCGAAGAAAAAGCGGAGGAGGTGACTCTGGAAGAGGGCAAGGTGGTGAAGATTGGAGAAAAATTGGAACCCACTATCAAAGAAGAATTAGTAGAGTTCCTGAAAAGTCACAAAGATTGCTTCGCTTGGAGCCATGAAGATATGACGGGGATCGACCCTTCCATCATCACGCACAAGCTCAATGTCAACCCCGAAGACCCACCTGTTAAGTAGAAAAGGCGGAGGTTCGCACCGGATCGGGTCCAAGCGATCGAAGAAGAAGTAAAGAAGTTGTTAGGAACAGGAAAGATCAAGGAGGTGAAGTACCCAGATTGGCTAGCCAACGTAGTGGTGGTACCAAAGAAAAATGGAAAGTGGCGGGTATGTGTAGACTTCACTGACCTCAACAAAGCCTGTCCCAAGGACTCATTCCCTCTGCCCCACATCGACACTATGGTAGACGCCACGGCTGGGTACGAACTCCTAACCTTCATGGACGCCTTCAGTGGTTATCACCAACTTCAGATCGAGCCCCAAGACCAAGAGAAAACCTCCTTTATTACAGGGCAGGGCACCTACTGCTACCGGGTAATGCCCTTCGGTCTCAGGAACGCCGGGGCGACCTACCAACGACTGGTCAACCGGATGTTCAAGGACCAGATTGGTAAAACCATGGAAGCATACATTGACGATATGGTGGTAAAGAGCGCAGAAAGTTCCCTACACAGGGGGCACCTCGAAGAGACCTTCAAAATACTGGAGAAATACAACATGAAGCTAAATCCGCAGAAATGCATCTTCGGAGTACAGTCTGGTACCTTCCTGGGGCATGTTGTGACCAAACGGGGGATTGAGGCCATCCCAGATCAGGTACGAGCCATCGCCTCCCTGAAATCCCCCCGAAGTGTGAAAGACGTACAAAAGTTAGCTGGAAAGATAGCCGCACTGAACCGGTTCATCTCCAAATCCTCAGACAAGTGCCGGCTGTTCTACGAAGTCCTAAAGAAGAACAAGAGTTTCCAATGGACCGAAAAACACGAAGCTGCCTTCGAGGAATTAAAGAAGTATTTTGCTAACCCCTTGCTGTTGGCCAAGCCGGTCCCTGGAGAAGTTTTGCAGCTCTACATAGCAGTATCAGAGAACGCCTTGAGCGGTGTATTTGTCAAGGATGAAGAAGGCCAGCAAGTTCCAGTCTACTTCGTGAGTGGAACCATGGTCCCGGCGGAAACACGCTACTCTCCCACAGAGAAGTTGGTGCTAGCGGTGGTAATGTGTTCGAACAAACTACGGCCGTACTTCGAGTCTCACACCATCGTAGTTTTGACAAACTACCCGCTCCGGCAGATCATGCAAAAGCCTGAATTCTCAGGAAGGATGGCAAAGTGGGCAATCCAGCTGAGTGGATACGACGTCAGGTACGAACCCAGGAGAGCGATCAAATCGCAAGTTCTGGCCGACTTCGTTGCCGACTTCACCCCAAAGAAGTCCTAGCGGCCTCCGGTAACGGTACCGAGGAAGATGGCTGCTACACACTGACGGAGCCTCGAACGTGAGGGGAGCAGGACCCGGGGTTGTGCTAAAGTCGACAAAGGGGGATCTGATAGCCCAGGCAGTAAGATGCGATTTCGAAGCAACCAACAATGAAGCTGAGTACGAAGCCCTCATATTCGGCCTAGAGCTAGCTGCCGACTTGTCTATAAAGAGAATCAAGGTACGTGCCGATCCCCTACTCATCATCAACCAGATCTTAGGAGTCTTCGAAGCCAAGGACGACAGGATGATCAGCTACCTCGGAATAGTCAAAACACTATCCGAGAAGTTTGACCAAATTGAATTCGAGCAGGTCCCTCGCGAGCAAAACGCTTCAGCCGACGCCCTGGCAGGGCTAGGATCGACCTTGGACCCTCGAGAGTTCAACAGCGTGCCATTGGTCCACTTGCTACAATCAGCCATCACCGGGGAATCAACAGCACAAACCAAAGATTCTCCCATGAAGTCTGGGGTATCAAAGAAGTATCATAATCCCGACAAGGCGAAAGAAGACACCGAATCAAGCTGGAAAAAGCCATACCTCGATTGGCTTGTCAAAGGGGAAGTTCCTAAAGACAAAGACGAGGCCAAGGCCTTAAGGTCAAAAGCAACGCGTTTCGCTATCGTCGATGGGATCCTGTTTCACAAATCAGCCGCGGGCTTCCTACAACGATGCATAGAGAAAGAAGACGCTGAAGAGTTCATGAGAGAACTCCACAGCGGAGATTGTGGCAACCACACTGGGGGTCGGAGCTTGGCCAATAAAATTCTCAAGCAGGGTGGTATTGGCCCACCATCCGTCAAGACGCTAACAGGTACGCCCAGTCTTGCGACGCGTGCCAGCGCCACGCCCCAGTACCTCACCAGCCACCGGAAGTCCTCCACCCGTCAATTACCCCCTGGCCTTTCATGAGATGGGGAATGGACATTGTAGGGAAACTACCCCCTTCCACGGGGCAGAAAGTATTCTTCGTGGCGATGACGGACTATTTCTCCAAATGGATCGAGGCAGAGGCTTTCCGGGAAGTCAAAGACAAGCAGGCCATCTCCTTCATAAAAAGAAACATCTTGAGCAATAAAGTCATCATTGACTTGGTAGGCACCATTGACTTGGTCACTTCCATACCTAGGTACCCTCAGGCTAATGGCCAAGCCGAGGCAAGCAATAAAGTCATCATCAACAACTTGAAGAAGCGGCTGGCGAAAGCCAAAAGAAAGTGGGCGGAAGAGCTACCCTTCGTCCTATGGGCCGACCGTACTACACCCAAAGGCGCGACCATCCAAACACCTTTCTCCTTGGTGCACGGTTGCGAAGCCGTCATACCAGCTGAGGTCACGGTGCCTACCGCTCGGTACGGACTCACCACATCCACAAGCAGCAAGGAAGAATTGGAAGCCGACCTAGATACGGTGCAAGAACTCAGGGAAGTAGCACATGCACGCATCTCGAAATACCAGCAGCAGGTCGTAAGGAGCTACAACAAGAATGTTCGCGTTAAATGCTTCCAAGAGGGAGAGTGGGTCTTACGCAAAGTGTTCCAAAACACCGCAGAAGCCAATGCCGGCAAGTTGGGACCAACTTGGGAAGGGCCGTATAAGATCACCAAGATAGCAGGTAACGGAGCATACCAATTGGAATCCAAAGACGGCGAGGCAATCCCCCGAAGATGGAACGCAACGCACCTAAAGAAGTACTACTTCTAAACTCAGTTGTCCTCGATAAAGTTTCTATCTTGTCTTTAGCATTAGTTTTGAGACTTCTTTAGGACCTAGTTGTTTCCTTTTCAATAAAAGACTCTGGGGTCACCACCCCCACCGTCGATGCATCAGTTTTTTAATAAACAATCTAGAATTATTCTTTGCCAATGATTTGATATGTTTCGTGAGAACACAACTCTCCCACAACTCAAAATCATCTCGCACAAAACATCTTTACGATCAAAATTTACACGCGACTAGAAGCGTTTTACTTAAGTTAACCACTGTACGTTTGCATGGTTGTACCGTCTAAATATGACGATGTCGTCACGCACACAATGTGATGAAGTAACCCATAAGTTGGTTACCCCCCATCTAAGTCCAATCAATGTAGTCACATTGGATTAGTACGGGAAGGGGAATGCTATAGCACCAATAACCCAAGGCCACATTCGCGGGACGCCGTGAAAACAATACATCCTAAGGACTAAACTTATGGATCCAAAGGATGCCTAATCATAAACAATTATGCACGGACCTTTGTAGTAAACTAAGCGCAACAACCGAAAACCTATTTCGTGATAATTATGCGCTGGGGAAAAGTCACATAACGATCTCCCCGGATGCTGACATACTAACGCATCTAAAACCATCAAATATCGCCGACCAAACGCAAATCAAAGTGATAAAAAGAAAACATCACAGTCAGATACCAAAAGAGCGCCATACAATGGGCGTCAAAACGATTAAGCCTAATATTTTCCGGCCTACGGCCAAAAATATTAGAAAAGTACTGGCTCACTAGCCAAAGAAGTATCAGGGAAGTCTTAAACGAACAAACAGTTTAAACACAAACAGGGAAATATAAAGCTTGCATAGGAAGAGGGCAGGGGTGGTCAGTCGTCATTTGGGCTCGCCTTTTGTTCAGTCTTTGCCTCGGCGTCACCTTCCTTGGCATCTTCCGCATCACCCGTGACCGCGGTACCATCTTCTGCACCAGCATTCTCGACGGTAGCACCTGGGGTCCCGGCCTCCTTGGTCTTTTCAGAATCCTCCTCCTCGACCACCTGCTCAGCAGTTTCTATGAATTCTTGACCTGGAGGAGGGTTGCAGGATGGAAAATACTCTTCCAAGGACTCCTGCTCCGCGGCAAGCACCCAGTTCCCACCTCTCCCTTCCGCCTGGTCCTGAAGAAGTTCCACTCGTGCTTTCAGCGTATAGTATCCAGCCACCTGGGTTACCACCTCCGAGAAATGCTTGGCTGACCTCTTCGCCTCATGCATCTAAGACTCTAGAGAGGCCTTCTCGGCTTGAAGGTCTTCTACTTGAATCGACAAGGTATCGATGGTCGATTGGAGCTTACGGACCTTCCTCTCGGATGCAGCAACAGCGTCTCTGGCACTCTTGGTGTCGGCTTCCAACCTCGACAACTCATCGTGAGAACGGCAGTTGGTCGCCATCAGTTCTTGAAAGACCTGCAGTGAGCACAACCCGATAAACAAAAAGAAAGTGCTAGAGTATGCACGAAAGAAACAAAGAAGTATTGGCAAAAATAAAAAAAAGGAATCAACTTACTAGCCTGAGAGTGGTTCCCACACGACTGAAGGCCGCATCGAGGGATAGCGGTTGGAACTCGGACTTGATGTTGGGTGACAGCTTGTCGCAGAAGACGCTAAGAAGATCCTTAGGCTCTCTCTTCTTCGTGGAAGGGAGGGAGTCTCTTCGGTCCTTTTCCGCTTCAGAGGTTGAGACTTCTTGGAGTCCACTGAGGGAGTCGGGGAAGTCAAAGCTTTGATGCCACTGGACCTCAGCCTCTTAACCATCCCAGTGGCAGACATATCGATCTTAGCACCTTACACACGACCAGCAGTCAGCAAACCATGGCAGAACAAGGGACCCGGAGATACAGGATTTCGAATAAACAAACCCAAACCTGATTTCTTTCCAGAGGAGCTCGCCATGTCGGAAGATGTTGGGGTTTTGTTTGTCTCGGTCTCATCCTCGTCAGGCTCCAATGCTTCCACTTCCTCTGCAGGTTCTTCAGGCTCGGGTTTGATCTTTTTTGGCTTGCGCTTTTCAGTCTCGACCTTCAGTAATCGCCGGCAGACACCTGTGTCAGTACTCCTGGAATTGATTCCTACCGGAACTGCACAGAGAAGAAAAAGAACCCATATCAGAGCTACTCACAGCACAAAATCAAGGGGATAACAGCAAAGAGAGGCACGGAGCCTTACGAGATGTGTTCCATCCATCTCGAAAGACCGCTAACACGTCTTCGTCTATGCCCCTTAGGGATTCTAGTTCGATAAAAAAGAACCGAGCTTGTAGGCTTCGTGAAGGCATTTTGGTCTTAGGGATTAAAGGGTTCTTGACATTCCGGGCATGAAGGGTGATCCTACCAGCTCTCTGAGGGAAGATTTTGTAGGCAAGAAGGAGTTCGCCCATGGTCATTCTAAGGCCCCGTTGCGTAGCGAGCTCGTCAATTCTAGCAAGCGTACGCCCTGTCGTGGGAAGGATTTGACAAGGCGAAACTTTCAAGACACTAATGAACTCTCGGATGAAATCAGAGAAAGGAAATTTCAAACCTAGGGAAAACGGGTAATCCAGAAAGCAGACCCAACCCTTGCGCACCCAATCGATCTTTTCGATGGTTGAAGCGTGGAATCGGGTTCCTGTGGGAAAACCCCCAAACGCGACCCAATCCGCGATTTCGTCTCGGGTCATGGTGCAGGGAAGAAGGTCTTCCTCACTAAGGGATTTGGAAGAGGTAAAGGGAGATCTTGGAGCCATGGAAAGCGAAAAAAGAAGCAGAAAGGGGCGGAGTAGTACCTGGAGCGTTCGAGAGCGGAAAACAGAGGAGGAAGAGAAGAAGACGGACACAAGCGAAGGTGAAGATGAAAGGGAACAGTGAAGAAGAAGGTTTAAAAAGAGAGCCTGCAAAATCCCGAAAATCGAGGATTGACTGCAACGTCAAATCGAATTAAATGCACCATACGAAATTTGAAAGAGTTCAAAATCCAAACGCTGCATTTAGGGGTACTGTTGGGACCAGATTTTCCTCACAAAAGTATCGAGACCCGGTTGGTACATCTTCGTTACTTCTTCAGAGCACAGCGAGGGATGGCGAGGAACGAAGACGGTTAAACAAGATAGAATTAAAGATATAAGATAGATCCCTCCAAGATATTTCGTTAGGATTACGATTAGCTAGAATCTTGTATTTTCATATCTTTTCTCACAAGAAAGATTAATCCTAGAGGGCACTATATAAACCAATTGTAAGCCCTAGAGTAGGATTACGCTCTTTTACGCATTCAATCATACTCTGAATACAATTCACGAGCTTTTTGCATCATACGTGTTCTTCATGATTCACCTCGATCAGGCCCGATCTAGGTCAAGATTCCCTAGTGAATTTTGGCTCAAACACCAACTATACCCCTCTGACCTAGATTTTGTTTCTTTCCCATTTAAAGCCCTCTTTCCCTTACCTAACTTCATCTCCCTCATAACAAGCACCCCAAAAATACCCATCTCCTTCACCAACACCAAATCGGCCCCCTCCTCCATCACACTCGATCCACCCTTGCTAGCCCTCAACCATCTCGATCCAACACCACAAACACTCCCAAACATCAAATCCAAAGAGAAAATCTTAAAATCTTCATTGTTCTTCACATCTCCTCTTGACCTAAGTGGAGCAAGTTGGGCTCTAAGTAGATTGTTTGCTAAGAAGTCTAGATCTCTTCAATTTTGGTATGTGAATCTCGATTCCTATCTAATTCCTTGTGAATTTCATGCTTTCATTGCTTGAGTTGAGTTTGGCCATGTTTGAATGAGTTTAGATCTTGAGCATCAATGGTGTTTTGCATGCATAGGAGAATTTGTTCTTAATTGTTGATTGTGCATGATTGAACCTCCTTAGAACTTCGATTGGTGAAGATAAATGGTTGATATTGGATTCTAGGAGCATGATAGGTTGATTTTGGGTGAGCTTGTATGAGAAGACGAGTTTAGGACCGGACCGAGATACCCAGGTACCTCGGGCCCGACATAGAAGAGTCGGTCCATCACTTCGGACCGAGGTTGAGAACACCTCGGGCTCGATGTCTAGAGTTCGTCAGTCCTTGTTCTAGTAGTCTTTCTCTTGTGTTGTCATTAGGATTCATGAGTTTGATTGTTGGTTATAGCTTGATTATGATGAGATATATCTATTAGCTTGACCATTGCTTAGGAATTCTATGATCATGCATGTTGGATTGATGTTTTGAGGCTAAGTATAGGGTTGTTCTTGTGTGATGAGTTGTGCGTTGTAGATATGTATGACATTGTTGAGGTTGTATGGATTTTTTCTTGTAGTTCTTTGCTTTGCGTGTGTGTAGGTACTATGGAAACCCGAACATCTTCTTCACACATGGAGAGGCCCTCAAAGAAGTCAAAGAAGTCAAAGAAAGCACCAAGGATGGATGATGTGAGATTTGATGATGATGATGTGGCCGAAAGTTATGAGCGGTACATGGGTCTAGCTCACCACACAAGGTGGTTAGATTGGGAGTCTATACGGAAGATGGGGATGGATGTAGCTCTCCCCCGTTGCTACGCTCACATTGGCCTTGACGTGATGTTGAGGTGGAACAACACCCACTACCCCGCCTTGACATCGGAGTTCATGGCCGCCTTCAAGTGCACCTATGAAGGAGTAGAGGATAATGACGGCATGATCACCTTTCAATTGGGCAATGAGACACAAGAGCTCTCTCTTCGGAACTTGGCGGTCTATCTTGGGTTCCCTTTTCCAAGAGAGGAAGCTTATGTGGACAATGAGAAGGTGAATTATCTATGGACGCATGTAGCGGGGAGGAGTGAGATGAGAAAAGGAGCTTCTACAAATGAGATTGCTAGCCCTCTCTTCCGGGTGATGATTCGAGTCTTAGGATGCGCCATCTATGCCCGGCACAAGGTAAGCAAGCCAATGAAGGAAGAAGCTATGTTGCTCCATGAGATGCTATTCCAAACTGACAAGCCATTGAACCTCACTTAGGAGTGGGTCAAAATGGTTAGGGACTTCCAAAGCTCCTCATGGATTTACTTCGGAGGGATGATAGCTCGTTTGGCTAGTTGTCTCGAGGTTGATCTATCCAAGTACACGCCGGCACCGAATGGAGTGGAGTACATGAATCTCAAGTACTTCAAGAAAGCCAACATCATCAAAGAGAAGGCCACCACCAGCATCACCACCCATCTAGCACCTCATTCAAAATTTGACAAAGTGTCCATTCCTTTGGGACCAAGACTCTTTGACCTAGAAAGCTACTACAATTGGTTCCAAGTTTGGGCCGGGAAGGAGAACTCATTTGGAGAAACGGAAGGGACGATTGAGTGTAGACGTCGTGCCCAACACATTCGCTTTACCACTCCCCAACCTTCTCCGGAGTCCGATGATGAGCCCAACAACTTTGAGTTTGCAAGAAGGGAGGCCATGGATGTTGACACGCCACCCGAAGAAGATGAAGGTTACCAAGGATTGCTAGCCAACCAAGCTCCCACACTATTGGACCGAGATGCAGGGCACCTCGGGCCCGACTTTCACCAAAGTCGGTCCGATGCCTACTTGCCCGAGTCGGTCCCGAGCCGCTTTGAGAGAGGAGAAGGAAGCGGAGCTAGGCAAGAGCAACCGCACTATGGAGGGTACGAAGGCTACGCCCAATGGTATGGGCCCGGAATGGTCTTCCCCGAGCCTCAACAACCGGTGGACATGAAATTTCTAGCCAACCAAATGGCTCACCTTCAACTCCAACAATCAAGCATGCTACAAGAGGCCCACCAACTCAACCTTCAACAACAACAAATGAATCTTCAACAACAACAACAACTCTTCCAACAACAAGAAGTCTTCCAAGCTCAATATGAGGAAATGAACCGGAATCTTGCTTACACAAGGCGTGATGTGGACGATTTGAGGACGGTGGAGGACCACAGGTGGAGGGTTCAAGAGAGCTTCAACGATTGGATGGTCGGGAACTACCCTTCCCGAGAGGACCCATGGATAAGCCCTACACCTCAACTCCAACCACCAAGTCAAGATCCTTACCAAGCCCAAGTGTACGAGCGGGAAAGACATGCAAGGCTCCAAAGAGGAAGTCGCCAAGGGCGTCCTTCCGACTAAATCTAGACATGCCAATCAAGAATAAGAAATTGTGAGCTTTTCTACCTCTCTTCTCTTTTATTTTGAGTTTTGATTTCTTTGTTTTGATGAGGACATCAAAATTCTAAGTATGGGGTGGGGGTTAGTAACTCATAGTTTCATGTGTTAGTTTCTTGTGTTTGTTCCTAGTTTGTTTTGGGATGTTTTCTTTTGGATAGTGGCATGGCATGTTTCATGAATGATGATTGAAGTTGATTTGGTTTGAATGGATGAGTTTGTTTTATTTTTGAGAAATTTTTTGCAAAAATCCATAAAAATTTGAAAATTTTTGTGTTGAAAACAACAAAAAGATTTGTTTTTGGGCTAGGAATTCCCATCTTAGATGTCTAAAGAAGGCTAATGATGATGTGAGCATGTAAATTCCTTTGCATTTTTTTTGGATAGTTTAGCCTCTAAGAGATGTTGTTTTTGATGTGCTATGATATCTTGCTTGTTTTTATTGAGCACATGAGTTCTAGGATGAGTTCTTATGCAACTAAGTTTGAGTGACCCTTGTGAGATTGATTTTTGGCCATTTTTGGGATGCTTGTTCATATTTGCATATCCCTCATGTTTCTTGGGTGATTAGCTCATGCATGCTTAGTAAAACTTGCTATTGTAGTGTTTATCTATCTTCCAAGACCGTCATGAGATTTGTCCTAGCATTGTCACATTGATTTTGAACTTCATTCTTTTAGTCACATAAATGTTCCATATCCTACCTTGAAGTTAATCCTTTGTTTGTAGCCCCATTTTAGCCTAGACCTTTGTTTGAAACTCCTCAAAAATATGATTCCTAGCCTTATATGACTTGATCCTTATGGGATTGGACTTTAGAGAGAGGTTTGGAGTGTATTTGAAGAGTTGAGATTCTCTTTGGTGAAGGGCAAAGAATGGAGTTATAAATCATGTGGGTAGTGCATCTTTGTTGTGCATAAATGAGAAAAGAAAGAAAGAGTTGGAAAAAGAAGTGGATTGAAAGAAAAGTGCTTAAGTGATGAAAAATGGGTCCCGACCGAGTTACAAGTAACCTCGGGCCCGAGTTAGTGAGTAAATCGATCCATAGTGCAAAAGTGTGAAAAATCCAACAAAAAGCCTAAGTGCAAAAATGAAGTGGAATGTTAAGTGAAGTTGTGGGCTGAAAGGAGAAAATTAAAAGTCTTATGGATGAGAGTGAAAATTAAAAGTGGAATTTTTGGTGAAGTTGGTGAGAGATTAGGAAGTTCAATCCCAATTGTAAGCACCACAAGACCAAAATGATTCCCACCTTGAGAAATACCAAAAGCCCCATTACAACCCGGCCGAATGGAACCTCTTTGAGGACCTCCATTGAGCCAAGTTCATACTCGTTGTGTGCATTGTAATGGCATCCTTAGGTGGAGGAATTGGTGATATTAGCTTCAATAGTGAAGACTTTACTTGTATGATTGTTGAGTATGAGTGATTATTGCTATACCTAAACACATGATGAGTGATACACATTTTCATGACCCTAAAGTGAGGCTTGGTTGCATTGATTTCATTCCTTTAACACTTGATCATGTGTGATGATGTAATCTTGCTAGCATATCTATCACTTGTACTTGAATGTGTTTGCATATGAGGTTTTACTTGAAGATTATGTTTCGGTCTTGCTTACATTGTTATTGCTTGAGGACAAGCAAGTTTAAGTATGGGGTATTCTGATGTCTCTCATTTTGGTTGTGTTTTAGTGGCTAATTTCCCTTGTAAATAGGTGTCTTTTGTTCCTTTCTTTGCTAGTTTTGTTCCTTTTTAGCTTAGATTCCGATTTTCTATGAGATTCGGAGACTATGCGAATTTGTTGCATTTTGTAGGTGATTTGGTGTGTTTTGAGGAGGTTTCGGAAGGAGTCCCTAAGGAGGAGCAAGGCATGAGCACAAAGGAGCGGAAGAGCCGAGCGATCAACGAAGAGGAGCTCAAGAAAAGCCAAGAAGAGAAGAGGACCGACGCCAGGATCGAGGTGCCCAGCAACTCGGGCCCAAGATCGACTCATGGAGATCCGGACCGAGGTGTGGCAAGTCGGGCCCGAGGTACACGCATGTCGGTCCAAGTCGGCGGAATTGTGGATTGGGCACCAAGGCACACAAATGTGATCTACCACTTTTGCCCTTCTTCCATTTTTGGATATTCTTGGCCCCTAATTAAAATGAGAGAAGACAATTAGAGGATTATCCAAGTTTACACACATCTAATCACTCTCAAAGGCTCAAGGAAGACTTGGAGAGCAAGGAGAAGGAAGAGAAGGAGGAAGAAGAGGAATTCGGTGGAGAAGACTAGATCTAGGGTAGAATTGTGAGTTTGTTCTTGATTTAATTGGCAATTTGTGGATTTGAGTTTGGATCTTGTGATTTCCCTTTGAATTGAATGAGATTTGGCTTTGCTTTGATTTGGATGATTGAGATTTGTTTGCCTTGTGATTTGATTGCTTTTTACTCTAGCCTTATGGAGTAGATTCCATTGGTCTTGGGCTATGGGGGAAACCCCTAGCTAGGTTGGCTTGAACCCCCAATTCCATAGACTTGAGTGCTTGATCTAGGAATCCTCTCTACATAGAGCTACAATCTCTTGTGAAAGCAAGGGATCAAGAGCTTGTGATTGGCAAGAGTGATCAGAAGCGATCTTTTGCCTATCACATGACCTTACATCGAAAGGGAAATCAATCTCCCTAGGGTCGATGTGTAGAGTGGCGGGATCGAAGGCGGACAACCTTGATTCTACGAGGATCAACACTCATTGGCTGAATTGGGGTGGAATTACCCACATCTAGTTAGGGAAGGAACCCAAAAACCCAAGACCGATCTCTCCATTTTTGCCTAGTCCGACTTACCCAGACCTCGGGCCCGACGTTCATCAATGTCGGTCCCATGCAAACTTACGTCGATCCATCTCGGGCCGAAGTGACCATGTCGGTCCCGAGAGGTTTCCTTTGATTTTCCTTGCTTTTAACCTTTCTTTTCCCTTTTTAAGTCTTTTTGGTGCACTCAACGAACGAACTCCCGAGCGTTCGACACCCTACCTTGTACTACTACGGGGTTCGGTTATAAATTGTAATTTTGAGACCCTCCGATCTGGACCGATCAGGATCCTCTATGTTGCAGATTGTTGGCCGACGACGAAGGCTTAAGAGTAGAAACTGGCAGTCACTGAGATGAGAATGCTCAGATGGATGTGTGGTCACACGAGGATGGATAAGATTAGAAACGAGGAGATCAGAAGCAGACTAGGGGTGGAGAGCATAGGACAGAAACTTCGCAAGATGAGACTTCGTTGGTTTGCTCATGTTCAGAGGCGGAGTCCAGAGGCTACAGTAAGGAGGTGTTAGCGTTTGGATTTAAAGGTATTCAAGAGAGATAGTGGTCGCCCGAAAAAACGTTGAATGGACAACATAAAGCAAGATATCGACTTGTTAGGGATTCCAGTAGAGTTGGTTCAGTACAGGGAGCGTTGGAGGGAGAAGATCACAGTGCCATATAGCTAGCCTACTTGTGTTAGAGCTTCGCGTGTTTTCTCATAGCGTTTTCTGATAGTTTGTGTTAGTTTTAGTTGTCTGATGTCTTTTCTTTTTCTCTGTTGTTACTTTCCTTTTAACTTTAGTGGTAGTTTTCTTGGCCTTTGTTCTAGCTAGGCTTTTGTATTTGGGTTGTATTGGACACATACCATCTAGCTCTGGAATGTCCCTATCCTGGCCCCCCATATCATGGGTTGTATTGGGTTGTTTGTGTGATCATGCGTTCACCAAAAGGGAATGTGTTCGTTTTGTTACCTAAAATATAATGAGTCTATTGTAAGGTTATGTTCACCCTTGAATAGTGATAAAGCACGATTAATTTTCATTGAAATGATGTATGACTGCATATAAGTCATAGGTTAACAAGGATATATAGAGGTATTTACGTCATTGTTGCCTTGAGCAGAACTATTCGTTGATCATAGATAGACTGAAAAACGAGTAGTATTCCTCAAGGGGGGGAGGCTCCCATGTGAGTCTTGTATTTTAGGCTGTTTTGTATGAGTCTTGAATCAAAACACTCATTAAAAGCCTAGTGTTCTCATTCAGGTTGTTTTGTATGGGTTACTCTTGTATTTTAGGTTTATATTGAGTGTGTTTAGGTTAGAGTTGTGCATAATTGTAATATCTAGGCCGAAGACACAAGAATGCAAGATTCAAGAGTTCTAAGGCGTTTTGAGCTGTCTGCGCGACACCGCTTGCTTGCAAGGGCCATATGTGGAGCTACGGAGGTCGGATTGAGCTGATTCCAGTGCCATTGGAAAGCTAACTTCAAGGGCTTCAATTCATCGTTTTACACCAAAGTACGATTCTAAGCCGAAGAGGGTCAAAACAGCCTCCGACGTGACGCTAGAGGTTCTGTCCGAATTCCGCGACTGCGGCCGAGGAACCGCGACCGCGGTGGTTGCCGAGACGAGCTATTGTTTTCTGTTGCGAAAGCGCGGTCGCGGTGAGAGTGCCGTGGTCGCGGTGCATAGCCAAAGTCGAGATTCTATTCTGCTGTGAAAGCGCGGGCGCGGTGGAGACGACGCGGTCGCGGTGGTGCCGGATTCCGAGACGGACGAAATCTTTTCCTTTGTATCTTGTTTCCTTTTCTTATCTTTTGCCTCTTACCTTATCTATCTCGAGGAGCATGTTCCTTGGGCTATATAAGGAGGAGCCTCCTTAGGTTTTTAGTATCTCTCACCTCTTACCTCTTAACTTCTTTCTCATCACCAATTCTCTCAATTAATCCTTTAGCTTAGTTTAGTTATGGAGAGCTAGTCTCCTTGGGTTTGTTCAAGGGAGAAGCTCTGATGTATGAACTCGTGAGATTTTGGTAATTGATTTCTATCCTTTGGTTAATATTGATTCTCTTGTGCTTCATCTTATGAATGTTGATTGTTTCTCTAGGAGTAGCTAACCTATTGAATTGATTGATGTTCTACTGTTTGATTAGGTTTGGACCGTGGACAAAATTAATCTGTGAAAACAACTTAACCTAGACCTGTTGTCTATGCAACTAGGATTAAGAAGAGAATTGATTGTTTTATCTTACAATTGACTCGTAGCTTGATTGTTTGATATTATATCCTGCATATCCTTGTTCTCTATGCTAATTCTAGGTTTAAGCGTCCTTGCCTAGAGTTATAGAATTGCTTGGACCGTGGACTTGCGATTGTTAATGATCAGGATAGGAATTAACCATAGGTGTGAATGAAGTCAATGGATGAATCTATGATCGAGTGATTATATTAGAGTGGATCTTTTAAATGAACTTGTTTCCCTATTTGATTTGTTTCTTTGCTTGTTTGTTTTGTTCCCTAGGTTAGTTTAGTTTAGATCTTCTCTCTTAAATCCCCCCTTTCTTTGGTTGGTAATTATATTAATACTAGAAGCCTTAAGTTCTCTTGGGTTCACCCCTTACTTACTTGCTATACTTAGTTTGTTTGTTTGGGTTATTTATCTTTGATCTTGGCATGACGACTCATAGATATGTCTTTTTTGGAACGTTGAGAATTTCTAAGCACAAGTGCTAGAGAGTATGAGGAAAAGTTCAGACAATGGGAATTGGATGCTGATGTCTCTCATCTTGGCGGTGTTTTAGTGGTTAATTTCCCTTGTAAATATGTGTCTTTTGTTCCTTTCCTTGTTAAGTTTTGTTCCTTTTTAGCTTAGATACCGATTTTCTTTGAGATTCGGAGACTATGCGAATTTGGTGCATTTTGTAGGTAATTTGGCGTGTTTTGAGGAAGTTTCGGAAGGAGTCCCCAAGGAGGAGCAAGGCATGAGCACAAAGGAGCGGAAGAGCCAAGCGATCAATGAAGAGGAGCTCAAGAAAGGCCAAGAAGAAGAGTGGACCGAGGCTAGGATCGAGGTGCCCAGCAACTCGGGCCCGAGATCGACACATGGAGACCTGGACCGAGGTGTGGCAAGTCGGGCCCGAGGTTGCTCCGTGTCGGTCCAAGTCGGCGGAAGTGTGGATTGGGCACCAAGGCACACAAATGTGATCTACCACTTTTTCCCTTCTTCTATTTTGGGTATTCTTGGTCCCTAATTAAAAGGAGGAGAGATTAGAAGACAATTATCCAACATTACACACATCTAATCACTCTCAAAGGCTCAAGGAAGACTTGGAGAGCAAAGAGAAGGAAGGAAGAGAAGGAGAAGATGAAATCGGTGGAGAAGGAGTAGATCTAGGGGAGAATTTGTGAGTTTGAACTTGTTTTGATATGCAATTTTAGGATTTGGATTTGGATCTTGTGATTTTCCTTTGAATTGAATGAAATTTGGCTTAGCTATGATTTGGATGATTGAGATTTGTTTGCCTTTGCGATTTGATTGCTTGTTACTCTAGCCTTATGGAGTAGATTCCATTGGTCTTGGGCTATGGGGGAAACCTCTAGTTAGGTTGGGTTTTGAACCCCCAATTCCATAGCCTTGAGTGCTTGATCTAGGAATCCACTCTACATAGAGCTACAATCTCTTATGAAAGTAAGGGATCAAGGGGCTTGTGATTGGCAAGAGTGAACGAAAGTAATCGATTGCCAACCACTTGAACTTGCATCGAAAGGGAAGTCGATTTCCCTAGGGTCGATGTGTAGAGTGGCGGGATCGAAGGTGAACTACCACGATCTCACGAGGACCAACGCTTATTGGCTGAATTTGGGTGGAATTACCCACATCTAGCTAGTGAAGGTGTTGGGACGATATTAAGGACGTCAGTCGTTAATATCTAAACCAATAATAATCGTCCCTTGTTTTGATAATGACAAACTCAAATGTATTTGATAAGTTGTCCAAGTTTTGATCTCAGGTAAGTCCAGTGGACGCACATGAGCGAAAAGGACAACAAGTGAACAGCAGTCCCTATGCTGTAGGGACGCATGTTACCAGAACTTCCAAAGCTAAACGTAATTGGCGGAGTCCCTACGCAAGATAGGACGGAGTCCTCATCAAGATGGGACGCGCGCCAAAATACGGACGAAGTTCAAATTCAAATCAAGGCCACCCCAACATGATTACATCATCGTCCGGCCTTAGTCCTCAGAAGGAAGCTTCCTTTGTCTGGGCATGTTTAGACAATGCCAAAGACGTCGCTTTCCCAGCAATGGTCCCCTACCCACGCGGAGGCTTCCCAAGCGTCAACAGAGTTGACCTCCTCAAGACGCTCATCGCACCGTTGATCAAAGATCGAGGATCCTGCCAAGTCTCAGAGGACGCTAGAGGACAAGAATCACTTCCGCTATAAATACTCTCCAAGGAATATGCATAGCGGCATGTGTGTGCAAGAGTGGACTTTGAAGACTTTCTCTCAAGCTCTCCCGAAGCATTCAAGAACACGAACGAAGATCAAGTGAGCTTGAAGCAAGAGAAAGAAAGTCCAACCACATCAAATCCAAAACAAACCACAAATCAATTAGAGTTGTAGTTTGTCTCTCACAACGAACCGTGAGAGACGTGAGTGATAGCTTCCTTATAGCTAAGAGTGTTAGGTTACTTGTTAGGTTGAAAGGAGTGTTACTAGTGAGGCTAAGGACGGACGCTTAGCTTAGAGAAGTGTAACGACTCGCCTAAGTTGTAAGGACTCGCTCTTAATAAGATAAGGGACGGCTATTGAAAATCCTCCAATGGAGGTAGAGGTTTATCCATAAGACTAGTTGGTCTTAGTGGGGTTCCTCTATAAATACTCGTGTCCACTTATCTTGTATTCTGTTAAGTCTATTTTCCGCTGCACTAAAGGACGCCCTTAACCCAGTTAAGGACGCCCTCATTAACTGATTTACGATCCATCAATTGGTATCAGAGCAGGCGCTCTAGATTTTTGTTGAGTTGCAGGTACAAGATGGACATGGAACCTATTGGAATCTCTTTTGTAAAGCCTCCTCGTCTGACGGACGGCAACTTCAACCGCTGGAAGATCCGCTTCGAGAACTTTTGCAGAAGTCAGAATTATCAATGCTGGAGAGTGATCATGAAGGGTGACCTTACCATCCCTGATGACAAGAAAGACAAAGAGGACGAGTGGGGTCCTGACGAATTCAAGCTTTTGGAAACAAACGCTAAGGCTATATGCTTCCTTCAAGCGTCCCTCTGCGAAAGGGACGCCACCCGAGTTAGCAATTTGGCAACAGCCAAACTACAATGGGAAGCTCTTGAGAAGTACCATGTGGGTACGGCAGAGATGAAGGAAGACGTCAAGCTTGAAATCAAACGAGAGTTCTATGCCTTCAGAATGCTTCCTAACGAATCTGTCAAGGACTACTCATACCGCTTTGAAGCTCTTGTGACCAAGATGCGAAATTTAGGCATCCCAGAAGCTGAAGTCTCAATGAGAAACAGAGTCGGAGTAGTCATTGATGGGCTTACAGGAAAATGGAATTTTGATAGGACTACGTTCAAGGAGAACACAGCCAACAAAACCCTGGATATGGAAGAGATCTATGGGAAGCTGAGAGGCTATGAAGCGAGAAGGGAAGCTGATATGGCTGAATTGGCTAGAAACCCCCAGACAGATCTTGCTTTGATGACGTCAACTCAAGAGTACGCTGAGTATCTGCGCCACCAAAGAGATATTGCCCTAATGGTGGAAGCAAATGAAAATGAGAATCGTGAAAGGATGCGTGCTTAAGCTTTGAAAGAAAAGGAAAGCAAGACTAAGGAACAGCTGGAAGAAGAGGAAGAGATTGCCCTTCTACACAAAGTTGCTCGCTTATGGGGTAAAAAGGCCAGAGATTCCAAGAAACACAAGATGCCTTACAAAAAGGAGAGTCCCAAGTATACAGAGGCAGAGATGAAGGAACTTACTTGCTGCAAATGTAACAAGAAAGGACACTTTGGTAAAAGGTGTACTACGGGACTAAACTCAAAAGAAATGAAGATGAAAGCTCTCTTGGGAGCGTGCGAAGCCGCATGGGATAATGTGAGTTCTGATGATGAAGAACCAGAAGGACCAGTGGCGTACATAGCCGTAGAGGACGCCTTAGATGATGAGCAAGTGGCGTACATGGCTGTGGAGGACGCCCCAGTCCTTGAAGAGGACGCTTCTGAAAAGGAACAAGAGGTAACTCGTGAATCCATGATGAACTCCTTAGAGAATTGTTCCAAAACCAAACTTATTAAGCTCATTAAAAGAATCATGGAAGAAAGCGTTGTTATGCAACATAGAATGGATGAACTTGAACTTGAAAGTGAAAATAGGCTAGTTGAATGTGAGAACTGTGCTACAGTTTCGTTACAACTAGAGTCCTCGTATGTCGAAGTTAAATCCCTGAAAACTGAAGTGATGTGCCTTATGCTAGAGAACGCTAAGCTTAGGGAAGAGGTGAAAGTGTTAGGGAAGAGCCCGGTAACTGAGGTAGTTCAACCAATGGTGTTTGTCCCAGCCAAAAGAGGACTAGGATACGAGTCTGACACTAGGAACTCTCTCCCTAGTGACTTTGAGGCTAGCAAAACCTCAGAACTTGAATTAGAAAGGGAAAAGACCAAGAACCTTCTTGAAAGAATTCGAGTCCTAGAGAGTGGAGAGAAAGGTCAAAGGGACTATTACACTAACTCCACTAGTCATAGGATCTATAAGAAGATTGCTAAGGGGGAAGGTTCAAAAGTTTGTAACCCTCAAAAGATGAAAAAGAACAAAATCCAACGTCCCAACAAGAAGTACTACCTTGGTACTTACTATAGGACGTGTTGGTACTGTGGAAAAGGAGATCACTTCAAATATGATTGCCTGAAACTGAAGAACGACTTTGAAAGTGGCAAAGCTGCTAGGAATAACATTGAAAATGATAAGTCCGTCCCTAAGGCTAACCCTAGACGTCCTAGACGATCTAAGAGTTCTTTCAGAAAGCATGCTATTTCAAATGATGTGAATATAAGTGACTACATGCCAGAACCAGAGTTCTATTTCTGTAACGAACCAGGTAAGGAACACCTTGCCTGGGTCGCCATACACTAACCTTGTTTTGGCAGGTGGAAGTGAGGGGACGCCCATGGATCATTGATAGTGGCGCCTCAAACCATATGACAGGAAGCCAGATCCATCTCACTTCTATCCAAAGTAGCGCCACGGGAGGAACTGTCTCGTTTGGCAACAAGGGCAAAGGAAAGATCAAAGGGACGGGAACTGCTATTATCAATCCGTCTATCAAAGCGACAAATGTTAGCCTTGTTGAAGGACTTGGCTTCAACCTCCTAAGCGTCTCTCAAATGTGTGATCAAGGTGAAAACTTAGTCACATTTGACTCAAAGGAGTGCCTCGTCATCAACAAAAAATCCAACAAAGTCGTCCTCAAAGGGGTCCGAAAGAACAATGTCTACATCTTCAATCAGGAGTTCAAGCCAAAATCTGAGTTGTGCTTATCTGTGTCAAAGGAGGACGCTGACCTCTGGCATCGCCGACTTGGCCATGCTGGACCAAGCACAATCCTCAAGCTTCATCAAAGAAATCTTGTGAAAGGTCTTCCCCAAATTGATCCTGAGAAAATTGAACAGTGTGAAGCATGTATCAAAGGGAAGCAGACAAGAACGTCCTTTAAGTCAAAGAACGATGTCAGCACAAAGAAACCTTTGGAACTTCTCCATATGGATCTTTGTGGACCAATGAAGACGTTAAGCTACGGTGGAAAGAGGTATATCTATGTCCTTGTAGATGACTTTTCTCGATTCACCTGGGTTCTTTTCTTAGCTTCAAAAACAGATTGCTTCAACGCATTCAAAGTCTTCATCAAACAAGTGGAAGTTGCGCTTGAGACGCCTCTCAAATCCATAAGATCAGACCATGGGACGGAGTTTCAAAACTCAGAGTTCGTGGCCTACTGTGATCAACATGGAGTCTCTCACAACTTCTCAGCTCCAAGGACTCCTCAACAAAATGGAGTGGTGGAAAGAAAGAATAGGACGCTGGAGGATATGGCAAGGACTATGCTCTTAGCCAATAGCGTCCCCAAGTACTTCTGGGCTGAAGCTATTGCTACAGCGTGCTACATTATCAATCGAGCCATGATCCGTCCTTTGCTGAAGAAGACGTCCTATGAGTTGCTGAATGGAAGAAAGCCTCGCATCGACTATCTCAGAGTCTTTGGATGCAAGTGCTTTGTTCACAACAATGATAAAGAAAGACTTGGAAAGTTTGACGCAAGAAGTGACGAAGCCATATTCTTTGGATACTCCCTCACCAGTAAAGCGTATAGAGTTTTCAATAAACGAACTCTAAAGCTTGAGGAGAGCATTCATGTTGTGTTCAAAGAAAGTTCTTCTCACAAAGATAAACCAAGTAAGAAAGAACGCTCATCTCCTCTGCAGCAGGATGACTCCGATGATGAAGTTGATTTCGGGTCCTCTGGAAAATACTATGTTCCTAAGGACGCTACTCAAAATCCTGAAGACGTCTCAGTAGAAGTTCCCAGTGTTGTTCAGGAAGTTCCATCTCAAAGTGAATCTCCAGCTCAACATGAGGTCGCTGAATCAAGCCTACAAGGAGAACAGCGTCAAGAAGAGGACGCTCAACCTGAGGGGGAACTCTATGAAACTCTCAATGAAGACGACGGGTTTGACTCAGATGAATCTGATTGGACGGACCCTAGATGTACTCCTGTAAGGGACGATACTCATAAGGGATCCCATCTTTCGAGACTTCATTCAACGGATCAAATCATCTCAGATATGTCAAAAGGAGTTCAAACAAGATCAGCCGTGAATCAGTCCCTTAATGCTAACATAGCGTTTTGTGCCTTCAACGCCTTTGTGTCCTTGGTTGAACCTAAGAACATAAAGGAAGCACTCCAGGACGCTGATTGGATTCAGGCCATGCAAGAGGAACTTAATCAATTCGAAAGAAATAAGGTTTGGACCCTCGTCCCTCGTCCGAGAAACAAAAACATAATAGGGACGAGATAGGTCTACAGGAACAAGCTTGATGAGAATGGTCGCGTGTCAAGAAACAAAGCAAGGCTTGTGGCTCAAGGCTATAGGCAAGAGGAAGGGATTGATTATGATGAAACCTTCGCTCCTGTCGCCAGGATTGAAGCCATTCGCCTCCTCATCGCCTTTGCCGCTCACAAAGGGTTCAAGCTTTTTCAAATGGACGTCAAGACAGCCTTTCTCAACGGCAAGCTCAAAGAAGAAGTGTACGTCGCTCAACCTCCAGGATTTGAGGACGCTGATCACCCAGATCATGTGTACTTCTTGGACAAGGCACTCTATGGACTCAAGCAAGCCCCTCGTGCATGGTACGATAGGTTTGCGTCCTTCCTCTTGTCCAACGGGTACACACGAGGTAACATTGATAAAACCCTGTTCTTAAAGAAAGTTCTTAAAGATGTCTTAATTGTCCAAGTCTATGTCGATGACATAGTCTTTGGAAGCACTAACATGAAATTTGTAGAGGAATTCAAGAACTTGATGAGTAGTGAGTTTGAGATGTCCCTCATAGGAGAACTCAACTTCTTCTTGGGACTCCAAATCACTCAGCTCAAAGATGGGACGCGGATTCATCAACAAAAGTACATCCGTGAAATGCTTGAGAAGTACGGGATGAACTCTTCAAAACCCATTGATACTCCCATCTCCCCAAACACTCGCCTCTATGCTGATGAAGAAGGCAAGAGTGTAGATCAAAAGCTCTACAAAGGAATGATAGGGTCCTTGCTATATCTTACGGCAAGTCGTCCCGACATCATGTTCGCTGTATGCTTGTGCGCTCGATTCCAAGCAAATCCAAAGGAGTCCCATATGCAAGAAGTCAAAAGAATCTTCAGATATCTCAAGGGACGGGATGACCTATGTCTATGGTATCCCAGAAGGACGTCCCTGAACCTGGTAGCTTACTCTGACGCAGATTACGCTGGCCATGTGGTGGATAGGAAGAGCACCTCAGGAATGGCACAATTCCTTGGCTCATGCCTTGTATCTTGGAGATCCAAAAAGCAAAACTCCGTGGCACTATCAACCGCGGAAGCTGAGTACGTTGCTGCTGCTTCGTGCTGCTCACAAGTCCTATGGATCAAGTACCAACTTGAAGATTATTGTACGTCCCTCAACACAGTCCCTATCTTGTGTGACAACACCAGTGCTATAAGTATTGCCAAAAATCCCGTTCATCATTCTAGGACGAAGCATATTCACATAAGGCATCACTTTCTTCGTGATAATGTTGAACTTGGATTAATTACAGTGGATCATGTTAGGACTGAGGACCAAGTGGCCGATATTTTCACAAAAGCACTTGATAGACGTCCCTACGAGCACCTCCGGTTGCTCTTGGGGATGATAACTTTTAAATGATCAAGTCCCGTTCTATTATTCCCTCCATGATTGGCTATGTCTTGTTGAGAACTTGTTTTAAGGTGTGTCATGCATTAAAGTCATCTTTAAAGGACGCTAGTCTAAGATATGTGTATTCGCTTGTGTCCTTGAATGGTATTCATTTCGCTTTTCATCTCAAGAGTATCCCTGATCACCCTACCCTCATCATAAGCCGAAATGATGGGAACTCTAAGCTTACCCAAGCCGAGAATCTTGCAAACGCGTCCTATGAGCATTCCTTGTTTCACCTTTACGGGACGTACTTGCTTGATTTTCAAAAATGGTTCTAAGTGATCAAAGGGACGCGTGCTAAGAGCTGAGAGTTGTCTGTACAGAGTTCTAATTACAGAGGTTGAGATCAGTGAATGGGACGCCGTGGTTCAGTTCTGTGTTGTGTGTTGAAAGGACGTCAGGTCAGAGTCCTTTGCAGTTGTGAGAAGTTTGAATGGTTGAAATTGGGAAGGTAAACCGTTTTAACGAATCGTCAGCGAAAATCTCGGGATATGCGCAAACAGTGCTCAACAGCTGTATTCCTTAGCAAAGAAGAAAGCCACGTGTGGGAAGGCGGGTGGAGGAAGCTGTGTGTAAAGACCCTGTTACCCCTGACCGTCCAACTTCGTCTTCTTCCTATATATACCCACCTGTGTACTCCGAAAACCTTTCTTCGCTCATCTGCTGTTTGCATACTTTTAGAAATCTCAAAGATCTTCCAAATCTTAAACCGAATCCCGAAATCTCTCTCCAAACCCTAATCCTCCCCTATTTAAACCATCTCAAAAATGGCCAACACAAGAGCCTCAAAGAATCCCTCACCCTCGTCGGCAGCGAAAAACACTAGCTCTTCGAGATCTCCTCCGGTGAAAGGCCGGTCATTAATGGAGTCGAGAGGCAGACCTTCCGGCCGACAAGAACCCCCTCGCCACCATTCCTCCTCTCAAAGCACCCAGCGCCGCCACTCCAACACCCCTCCTCAACCCCTTCGCTCCCAACCTCCTCAACAAAAACAACCATCCCGCTCTCAATCCAAAACCCAACCGAAGAGGTTCTCATTTCTGGAGAAGCCCTTCAAACCCGAGCCTGAGCCAGAAAATATCACCAAAGCCTCTGTTTACAGTGGCTCAATTGGCCGGCTCCCCTCTCAACCCAAACGCCGTCCTCCCCTTGACCCTCTCATTGAGGACTGGCTTGAAAAGGAGCCTAGGACGCTCGCCAACATTTGTCTTAGGGCGTCCACTCACGAACATCCTCCTAAAATCCAACGCCTCCTCCACTACTTCATGATCACATATGTCAAGCCCCGCCTTCAAGAAACCAATCACACCAACCCACCGTTCATGGGGCCAGGAATCATTTCTGACTCCTTTGGTGGAACCGTGGACGAGCTCACCAAACTACTTCCTGATATAATGGAGTTTGTTGTGCCTCCTACGGGCTCCGTCCCTTCTCAAAAAAGGAAAAGGCCTTCCTCTCCCCCTCCGTCCAAATCGCTCCAAATTAAAGGCCCTTCCTCCTCCCCACCAAAGCCAATCCCTTCCTCCCCTCCTGCCCCAAAACGACGCCTCAAGACCTCTGCTCAGCTTGAGGGCGTCACGGATGAAGAAATGGCCGCCATTCGCCTCTCCGAAATTCAACTGGCAAAAGAGGAGAAGGCGCGCCAAGAGCAAGAGCAAGCAGAGAAAGCAGCCGTTGAGAAGGCGATCCAAGCGAGTATGCAGGACCTTCGTCAACTCCCTCCACCTCCTCCAAGGGTAGAGGACGCTCCTCAAGTCCAGGCCAAGGACGCTCCACAAGTCCAAGTCCAGGCCAAGGATGCTACCCCTGCTACTCTGCCGCCTCCTCCCTCTGCTCCGCTCAAGGTGAAACCGATCTCAGTGGTTCCGCCCAGCTCCTCCTCTACTCCTCCCCCAAAAGCTAAGCTCCGCACTCCCTCTCCCTCTCCCCCTAGAGCTTCACCTCCTCCGCCTGCTCCGGCCGTCGAAGAAGCTGCTCAAGTTCAAGGGACGTCTCCTCCATCCGTTCCCACAGAGTCCTTGGCAAGGACTCCAGCGGTGGACGCGCCTCCCACAGAACAGGCGTCCACAGCTGAGGACACTGCAATGGTTGAGTTCCTAGAACAACGGAACGAAGCCTCCGATGACGAGGACGCCCCTCCCCAGGATGAGGAACCTGAGGAAGAGGAGGGAGATGGAGATGAAGAAGATGCTGGTGATGAAGTGACGTGAGCAATGGCTCCAAGCAGAAACGCTTCAAGAAAATCCTATCGCCGCTCCTCTTCACCGCCGAGTTTCTGGCAGAGAACCAGCGCCAAGAGTTCTTGGATCTTCTTGAGTTCCAGGGTTGGACGCACTTGGGCGCTGAGGCCGCTGATGTTGACCCTGATGAGGTTCTCTGTTTCTACTCAAAGTTCGAAATCACAGAAGTAAACGGGAAGCCTCAGGGGACTTTTGAAATCGATGGGGACGAGTACTCAGTTGCTGAGGGCACCGTCCGCAAAATGCTAGGCCTGCGTCCTTCTCCGCAAGATGTTCTGCACGATCTGCCGTGCAAGAACTTTGGCCGTTTCTCCCAAGATGAAATCCTCAACAGAATATTCAATGGGAGACAGCTAGCTGCTAAGGACAGAGTTGCTCATTGCCTCACCAAGACGGGCGTCCTTGCGCATCACTTCATTGTGCGCATGGTCGTCCCCCGCCAAGAGAAGAAGTCCATTGTTCAGATCACTGATAGTATTCTCTTGGACGCTTTCTTGGAACGCAAGCCGATAAACTTGCCCCGAGTAATCTTGGAACACATGGGCAAGTGCACAGGAGGCAGGCACTCTCTTCCTTTCCCCGGCTTGGTCAAGCAAATTCTGAAGCAGCAGGGACTCTATGCTCCTAAACAAGAGCGTTCCTTTGGCATTCATTGGGATGTCAGGCAAATTACACTCCCTCCAATTGGGAAACTCAGGTGTGATGAGCCCCTTCCGTCCGTTAAGCGCCAACTGGAAAAGGAACGGAAAGAGGCTGAAAGGAAAGCCAAAGCTGAGAGGAGAGCTCAAGCTGCTGCTGCTGCTGAACCTGGAGAAGGAGATCACGAAGCTGAAAATGTCCAAGTAGTTGGGACGCCAGCTGAGGACGCTGCTGATGACGAGGACGAGCTCGATGGTATGAGCGTCCCTGATGAGGCTGAGAGGCACTCTACGAAGTATCTGATGGGCATGATGATCGAGAACCAGTGCATAATGATTGATCTAATTCAGCAGGTTCA
This sequence comes from Polygonum maritimum, assembly GCA_963924305.1. NCBI lineage: Eukaryota > Viridiplantae > Streptophyta > Magnoliopsida > Caryophyllales > Polygonaceae > Polygonum > Polygonum maritimum. The sequence goes on along the minus strand of OZ002736.1, from coordinate 10,412,450 downwards.
CGACACACTTCACGTCCACACAGACCTTCTTGAGCGCAACAACGAGCTCCTTGCCCAGAACAACCATCTTCAGGAGCAACACCTCAAAGCCCTTGGCAAGCGTCCCAGAAAATGATCACCTCCCCCTTCTCTAACCCTGAAACAATTTATCATTTCTTGAGACGCTGTCCCCGTTTTGAACACTTGTTGTGAATGTCTGTAATGAACATTCTCGTTTCTCATTCTGAATGCCATTCACTACATTTGTGCTTCATTTTGTCTAAGCGTACCTTTCTTTAGTTATGACTTTGTGCTTGCATGCTTTTCGACTTGTTCTCCTTTTCGATGATGCCAAAAGGGGGAAGTATAGTTTTGTAGAGATGCGGTTGTCCTTAAGTTATCATAGAAAGCATGTGTTCAGGGGGAATTTCGGCCAAGTCAAAAGGTCGTTAGTTAGGAATAAAATAGAACGCACTTAAAAGAATGTGTTGCATGCCAATCTAAGCTGAAAAGAAAATCAAAGTGTAGTTCCTCATGCTAAAAGCTTTACTTCTGTGTGCATTATTTGAAAGAGTTTGTCATCATCAAAAAGGGGGAAATTGTTGGGACGATATTAAGGACGTCAGTCGTTAATATCTAAACCAATAATAATCGTCCCTTGTTTTGATAATGACAAACTCAAATGTATTTGATAAGTTGTCCAAGTTTTGATCTCAGGTAAGTCCAGTGGACGCACATGAGCGAAAAGGACAACAAGTGAACAGCAGTCCCTATGCTGTAGGGACGCATGTTACCAGAACTTCCAAAGCTAAACGTAATTGGCGGAGTCCCTGCGCAAGATAGGACGGAGTCCTCATCAAGAAGGGACGCGCGCCAAAATACGGACGAAGTTCAAATTCAAATCAAGGCCGCCCCAACATGATTACATCATCGTCCGGCCTTAGTCCTCAGAAGGAAGCTTCCTTTGTCTGGGCACGTGTAGACAATGCCAAAGACGTCGCTTTCCCAGCAATGGTCCCCTACCCACGCGGAGGCTTCCCAAGCGTCAATAGAGTTGACCTCCTCAAGACGCTCATCGCACCGTTGATCAAAGATCGAGGATCCTGCCAAGTCTCAGAGGACGCTAGAGGACAAGAATCACTTCCGCTATAAATACTCTCAAAGGAATATGCATAGCGGCATGTGTGTGCAAGAGTGGACTTTGAAGACTTTCTCTCAAGCTCTCCCGAAGCATTCAAGAACACGAACGAAGATCAAGTGAGCTTGAAGCAAGAGAAAGAAAGTCCAACCACATCAAATCCAAAACAAACCACAAATCAATTAGAGTTGTAGTTTGTCTCTCACAACGAACCGTGAGAGACGTGAGTGATAGCTTCCTTATAGCTAAGAGTGTTAGGTTACTTGTTAGGTTGAAAGGAGTGTTACTAGTGAGGCTAAGGACGGACGCTTAGCTCAGAGAAGTGTAACGACTCGCCTAAGTTGTAAGGACTCGCTCTTAATAAGATAAGGGACGGCTATTGAAAATCCTCCAACGGAGGTAGAGGTTTACCCATAAGACTAGTTGGTCTTAGTGGGGTTCCTCTATAAATATCGTGTCCACTTATCTTGTATTCTGTTAAGTCTATTTTCCGCTGCACTAAAGGACGCCCTTAACCCAGTTAAGGACGCCCTCATTAACTGACTTACGATCCATCAGAAGGATCCCAAAAACCCAAGAACTATCTCTCCTATTTTGCCTAGTTCGACATCCCAGACGTCGGGCCCGACTTGCATCAGTGTCGGTCCTGGCCATTTCTTCGTCGATCCATCTCGGGCCGAAGTGACCATGTCGGTCCCGAGTGGTTTCCTTTGATTTTCCTTGTTTTTAGCCCTTCTTTCCCCTTTTAAAGTCTTTTTGGTGCTCTCAACGAACGAACTCCCGAGTGTTCGACACCCTACCTTTTTCTACAACTAGGTTCGGTTATAAATTTAAATTTTGAGACCCTCCGATCCGGACCGATTTGATGCCATGGATTACGAGGGCGATTCGGACTCAGATCTAGACCAAAACCTCTCTAGGGTTTATTCGTCAATGGAGTTGTTTGCCCGGATTAGACGTCGTCGCGCCCGCGAATCAAGGAGAAGAGGGATGACAATCATTCGGAAGAGAAACCGCGAGCGCGGTGAGCAATCCCGCGCCCGTGTTGTCGATGCAGAAACGGAGGAGCTACGCCTGGAGGAGAACCGCGACCACGGCTCACATACCGCGCCCGCGGCCTTTGACGTGGATCATCCACCGGTATTGCTAGACTGAGCTTCCGAGCCTGTGCCTGAGGAGGAACGATATGTGATGACAGAAGAGGAGTATTTCCTTCAGTATGGTGACCCTTGGAGTGACAACGACGAGCCTGATGACTCGTCGAAGGAGCCAGATGCTGTTATGGAGATTTCTTCTTCACCGTCAGAAACTTTCGTATCCCCTTCCATGGAGATTCCTGAGGTCAGCCTTGATGATGCCTATATCCTTTATTCCACCTCTTCTCTCTCTCTTGATCCTTGTTTTGTTCTTTCATGTCAATCTTTGTCAAGGATTCCATCTTCGAGCATGATAGGGTAGTTGATGACTTCTCGTTCTTTTTATTTGATGAGAGTGACAATTCAAATAAGAGATTTACATGCTTTGCTGAATATTTTGAAAATCACATAAATCACCTAATTGGTTTCACTCTAGAAAATCTCACCCTAATTGCTCAAGTATGTTTGATAGGTTAAAACGGAGTTTGAACTATTTCTTATTTCTTGTTAACTTGTCAACATGCTATGTGTCCTGTTGTAAGATAGTTGTGCAGGACTTTGATTTGATGCTCAGGGCATTGACGATGTCCGATCATGAAGGCATTGAGCCATCAACGTTAAACAAAAGCGCTGCTTGGGAGGCAACCCAAGGATTAGATAGATTGTTTTTCCATTCTTAGCTTAGGTTATTTTTGCTTTATTCGGACTAATGTGCAGGTACTAGGTTCGAAAGGACGTTTCTGGTGCAAATCCGCGGTCGCGGCAACCACACCGCGTTCGCGGCCAAGCCCAAAACCCCCAGTGTACAGGTACTAGATCCCCGCGGTCGCGATCCTCACGCCGCGCCCACGGGGGCCCCTTGGTTCGAAAAAAAAAGAAAAAAAAAAGAGGACTTTTTGGTCCCATTCTACCTCTATATCTTCCATCTATCTATATCCATTCTATCCATCTTCTATCTTTCCATCTTCTATTTCTAGTCTTTTCATCCACCTTTGTATTCCATTTGGCTATGTGTAAAAGCCTAAGTATGGGGGAGCTTTGTTCCCCCGAAAGTTCTCTTCTCCACGGCACGAGTTCAAGTATTTGCTCATCTTTCAAGAGACGAGCCAAGATACGAAGGTTGTTTACACATTACATTGTTCGAGACAAAGTCAAGACCCCGTCCCTGCACGAGTACCGCGCCCGCGCCTCATCAGCCGCGCCCGCGGTGGTTCACCCGATGATGACTTCGCTCTCTGTCGTTATTCCGCGCCCGCGCCCACGGTTCGCCAACAGATTTGGATTACGAAGTTCCATTCTTCTTCACCCTTTGAAGAGTTCTTCCATTATACCTCTCTTCATCGTTTGTGAGTCTTCTGATTTCCTTCTTCCTTGCGTCTATCCTTTCTCTTTGCTTCATTGAGGACAATGAAGGATTTAAATATGGGGGAGGGAGTACTCGCATTCGCTTATCCTAGTTAGCTTAGTTAGAGATTTGCTTCAGATTTTTGATTTTCTTCTTTTCATGGAGCACTTGCACCATACTTTTTGCATAATAAAGAAAGAAAGAAAAAGAAAAAGATAGAAAAAGCCATAAAAAAATTGAAAAAAGGCATATGAAATCCTGGGATGAGTCGAAAACCCGAAAGGGCGGCTCAGGTAATAAGCAGGTAACCCGGACCAGCATTAGGCTGGGATAATATGAGGTTCATGAGAGATGTGAGTTTTTGTGAGCACACCCTTTTGAGAAAAATGAAAAGAGCGGTTAGGTGAAAACCCAAAAGGGCGCCTAAGCAGAATTGAGAGGTAAAATACGAGTGTTTTAGGATCATTCTTGCTTGGGGACTTTGGGGCTTACATTGTTAGATTTGGGTAGATCCTAGGTTGCTCTACACTTTTTAGAGCTTGAGTGATATATCTTGTTGTGAGGTGTGTGTTTGAGCTTCATTGTTTTATGCTCATGATTTCTCTATATTTTTGGGTTCGGGTTGTGAGTTGAGTGTTTTATTTTCCCTTGTATTTCCTGAGATCTTAGATGTGTTGTCTTGTATTTTAGGGCTATATTGAGTGTGTTTAGGTTAGAGTTGTGCATAATTGTAATATCTAGGCCGAAGACACAAGAATGCAAGATTCAAGAGCTCTAAGGCGTTTTGAACTGTCTGCGCGACACCGCTTTCTTGCAAGGGCCATATCCGGAGCTACGGAGGTCGGATTGAGCTGATTCCGGTGCCATTGGAAAGCTAACTTCAAGGGCTTCAGTTCATCAGTTTACACCAAAGTCAGATTCCAAGCCGAAGAGGGTCAAAACAGCCTCCGAAGTGACGCTAGAGGCTTTGTCCGAATTCCGCGACTACAACGGAGGAACCGCGACTGCGGTGGTTGCCAAGACGAGCTATTCTTTTTTGTTGCGAAAGCGCGGTCGCGGTGGGTGTGCCGCGGTCGCGGTGCATAGCCAAAGTCGAGATTCTATTCTACTGTGAAAGCGCGGGCGCGGTGGAGACGACGCGGTCGCGGTGGTGCCGGATTCCGAGACGGACGAAATCTTTTCCTTTCTTTCTTGTTTCCTTTTTTGATCTTTTGCCTCTTTCCTTATCTATCTCGAGGAGCATGTTCCTTGGGCTATATAAGGAGGAGCCTTCTTAGGTTTTTAGTATCTCTCACCTCTTACCTCTTATCTTCTTTCTCATCACCAATTCAATCAATTAATTCTTTAGCTTAGTTTAGTTATGGAGAGCTAGTCTCCTTGGGTTTGTTCAAGGAAGAAGCTCTGATGTATGAACTCGTGAGATTTTGGTAATTGATTTCTATCCTTTGGTTAATATTGATTCTCTTGTGCTTCATCTTATGAATGTTGATTGTTTCTCTAGGAGTAGCTAACCTATTGAATTGATTGATGCTCTACTGTTTGATTAGGTTTGGACCGTGGACAAAACTAATCTGTGAAAACAACTTAACCTAGACCCATTGTCTATGCAACTAGGATTAAGAAGAGAATTGATTGTTTTATCTTACAATTGACTCGTAGCTTGATTGTTTGATATTATATCCTGCATATCCTTGTTCTCTATGCTAATTCTAGGTTTAAGTGTCCTTGCCTAGAGTTATAGAATTGCTTGGACCGTGGACTTGCGATTGTTAATGATCAGGATAGGAATTAACCATAGGTGTGAATGAAGTCAATGGATGAATCTATGATCGAGTGATTATATTAGAGTGGATCTTTTGAATGAACTTGTTTCCCTATTTGATTTGTTTGTTTGTTTGTTTGTTTTGTTTCCTAGGTTAGTTTAGTTTAGATCTTCTCTCTTAAATCCCCCATTTCTTTGGTTGGTAATTATATTAATACTAGAAGCCTTAAGTTCTCTTGGGTTCGACCCCTTACTTACCTGCTATACTTAGTTTGTTTGTTTGGGTTATTTATCTTTGATCTTGGCACGACGACTTTAGCCGGGTTATGTTCCATAGACAAAGTACTCTCTGAAGTCTATTGGTTATGGCCCTATTGTGTTTCACATGTTGGTTATTTGACTCTAGTGTTCATATACGGATTAGTCGGTTTCATTTAATTTTGCTAATGTATTTGTTTATGTTTTATAATTACATTTTAATGCATGTTAATGATGAAGCAAATAGAACACGGTTTAAGGGGATCAATGTCCTTCGATGGGACTACATCTCATGACATGGCGATGTCTTTGATTAGAATGATGCCACTTGATAAGAAGCATATCCCTTAGGAATGATGTCACTTGACATGAATACTTGTTTTTTGCATAGAAATGTCCCCCTTGTTTTGTGGCTTCTCTCGTAGATTTGAGATTGTAGGTTATGCCATAGTGTTATATGATAGCATCTCAACTCAAATAGCTTATGACTTACTAAACCGATAAGTGTACATGGAAGAGTACTAAATAATACACTGTGTTACTTGGTGTGTGATGTGTACTCAATTACTTGAGAAGGCCCAATGTTTGTGGTCATGGTAATGTCTTTATTTCCTTGGATATAGAGGAAATGTTGAATGTAAGTTGGATCATGTCAGAAAATTGTTCTAAAAATGGATGGATATTTCTACTTAGGAATAGTTCCATATTTTGGATTGTGAATAATGATCTAGCATTCTGCCTTGATAGTGGGAATGAGGCAAATGGTGTGTGTTGTAGCCTAGACTGAGGTAACAATTATGAAAATAAATCTATCATGTTTCGTGAAGGCAGAAATTTATTTCAGCTATATGAGCGTGGTAACTCTGGCTAGAGGGGAATGATCATTCATGTAGTACAGGGTCACATCCTTGATGTGAGGCATAGCATGGTTCATCAACTCATGACACAGTGTGATTTTTGTTGTGTCACTTCGGGTAAAAACAAGTTTGGCTAATCGCTTGACGATGTGGTCGGTCCTGAGGGGATGAGAATGAAAGAACCATATAGCTTTCAAGTAATGGGACACCCAATTCCGACCTAATAAAAACTAGGGACAAAACTCATTGTGGAAAGGCCATTCCTAGAATCTATGATGACAGCGTGTCATTACCTAGTGTGTGTTGCATTTCTACAAGTTGGAGGTTGAAGTGTATTCTTCTTAATAGTTCGTTTGAAAAATTCCAATGTAGGTGCATGATTAAAGGATCTACCTATATGAGTGTGAAATTTGGCCAATCATAAAGCTTTGGGTTGGCTTCAAATACGTTCATGAATAGATATGGACTTATGGCCTTAATAGGGTCAAGTTAGAATGTTAAAGATGGAACGAGACGTGCGTGTGTGTGTGTGTGTGTTATGTACATGCATCCAAAGAGGTTGATTGATTCAATCTTTAGGACACCGTGATTCCTAGGTGTTTGAAATGTGTAACTACACTATGGTGAAAATTCTATTGTTTTCGACATTTTCATTTATACAAGAGTTTGGGATGAAGATTGACTTATTTTATAAATCAAGGATTACAGTGCCTTTGGGTGATTTTAGTGCCATCAGTGACTTTTGGAAAGGGCTTTTGGTGATTTTAGTGCCATCAGTGACTTTTCCCTAGGGTACAGTGCCTTTGGGTGTGATTGGGGTCATACGACACTATAAGAATTCACTTCGCTATATCATGGGTTGGGAGTGAGGTGTGCACGCTCGTATAAGCTTAGTTGAGGTCTAGAGGGAGATACTAAGGAGATGTATTGTGACGTACTTAAGAATTAACAATGACTTTGGTCTCTTAGAAGGAATAGTGATAATGCTCGACCATACGCTCTACTTGATGGAACAATGGGAATGATGGTACCCTATGGATCGGCTCGTGATGAAGATCAAGGTTCTCATAGAATGTGGTCTTGTCATGTTCCCACTCATCAGTCAATCCTTCCATTATGACGGAAACTTTGGTCTTCAAGTGGATCTCCGTCTTGATGATCCCAAGACTTAGCATGTGAGTGTTTAGTATCTTGAATCAAGCATGATAAGCCGACACCGTCTCTTCTTCATATATCGTGAAGGTCAAAAACTCTTTTTTGGCCTAAAGGATCAAGGATTCATTAATCTCAGTGATGTTGTTGCAGACCCTCCGATCTCGATCAGAGCATCCCACATCTCCTTGGTAGTTACCAAGTTTGACACTTTGCTAATGTCCTCAAGGCTGAGTCCATTGCTAATGATTGTCTTAGATAAGAAGCTAGCTTCCATAGCTTTCTAGCCGTCTAATCTCATCAGCTTGGGATTCACCTGTTAGCTTCATCAACTTAATGGTCCCCCCTACTAGACAACAATTAAGGATTCAAAATTTTTCCCTTGATCCAATCGGATGTCTAGTTCTTCCATTGATCATATCAACCAATGATCAGGAGCAGTGTCATGGTGTTAAAGACACGGAGTTCAAGATTTGGAGTACTTATCTTTGATACTTACAAAGGCACACAATCTAGAACAACGTACTCTGATACCAATTGTTGGATCTACGTGTGTTAGAATATAGACTCTGATCCTTAAATGGATCAAAGAACTAGACAACGGAAATTAACATATACAAAAGTAATTGAAAGGCAAGAACTTTAAATCAAATTTGTCAACTTCATTAGATAGGGTCATCAAACTTACAAATGCAGACCTCGATTCTATGTGTACACAACTCCTAGATAAAATAGCCTTGATCCCTAAGCGTCGAACGCTTTCTATCTATCCTTGATTGCACAAACTCGAACCACCACCTTGATTTCGTACTCAACTAAATCTACCCTTGATTGCACAAACTCGAACCAAGTTCTCCTTAGGATCTTAAGAGTTTAATTAAAAATACCTATTCTTTATTGAGAAAGACTCCTAAGATAATATGTCTTTGGATAAGGAATAGGAATGGCTCTTGTTCATTAGATTAACCCAATCGTGCGGCTAATATTGTTTTTAATGGAATTTTGTGAGCACGTGCCTCTTTTCTCGTGTAAAACACGCTCTCATTTTCCACTTTCACATTTCACTTTTTCATGTTCTCGTCTTCTATCGTCTCCCAAACTGTTCATCTCCCCTCAACTGCTCAATCTCTAGCTTCGGTTTCGTTCCCTCGATCTCTTCGATTTTTGCAAGCAAGTGTAAAGCGAAGCCAATCAACTATGGTTACATCCAAATCCTTCTTATAGGAACCAGCAAGGTATATATACTTTATTCGAATCCTAGATTTTGGTTATTTCTAAATTTTGCTTATTCGAACCCTAGATTTTTTGTTTTCCGTTTATCTACTTTGTTTTCCTTGATTTTTGATGATGAATGAGATAGTTGAAGTCATTTTCAAGCGCTCAGTAGTGACTACAACAATTTTTTAGTTGATTGTTGCCCCTACCTCATTCTTTGGATTTGTTTTCGTCCCTACCATATGATTTCTGCTAGTTTTTGTGTGGTCCTTCGAATTCTTATGTTTTTTATTGTTGATTCTTTTTAGAACATTCTAGATCTGACATTGTTAGCATATTTTTGTCTCTTTTTGCGAGAAGATTTGCTTATTTGAGTGTGTATGTGTGGTTATTTCTTCGATTTGTGCTTCATTTCAATTTTTTTTAAATCATGTTCCATGTTTGTTCATTTCGATTATTATTTGTTCAAATATAATATTTGTTCATTATGTAAACATTGTTCACCTGTATGCTTCATCTGTTCAATCATGCATGCAATTTGTTTAGTTGTTTAGGAATTTGTTCATATGAGGTCCAATTTTTATCAATCCTGCATGTTAATTTGTTCATTGTATTAGTGATTTGTTCAACTGATGGCCAAGTTTGTTCTATCTTGTTCCATGTTTGTTCAACTCAACGATGTTCATCTCCAATGCTGATTGTTCTACTACAAAATTTGTCTAATACCTTGTGACATATACCGCCGGCGTATATATTACCAGGAATATTGTGTTACTTTAATAAACTATAAGGCCTAATACACCGGATCACAAACGCCTGGTGTATATATACTATATTAAGACTATATACGCCGGATGGTTAAGGATCCGGGGTTGCACGATATACATACACCGTATCTTACATGCCCGGTGTATTTGGTTAAAACGTCTAATAAATATCTCGGGCGTTTGTGATCCGGTGTATTTGATCGACGCTTATAATTCAACCGGGAACGGATTGAAGCAAAACCCGAGCAAAAATAAAACAATACAAATCTTTTTAAGAAAGAAACCCTAATATTGCACATTCATTCTCCCGTCTATCTCGTTCAGGGCATATCACTTTCACGGCGTTGCAAATTCATTCTCTAATTGAACCTCTGGCTTCTCCTTATCTGGCAGTTTTTCCACTTCTTTCATCTCTCATGTAAGATTGTAAGTACGGTTTGTGCTTTTTTCAATCTTGTTCAATCTGATTGGGGTTTTGTGCATTATAAATTGAGTAGGAACTAGTTTGATAAACAAAGTGTGTTTACTTGTGTGCCTTCTTCAGTTGTTTTTTGAAAGAAAACCGTGTCTTGGTTCGTTCTTTTGAATAATTGCATCATAAAGATAACCGTGTCTCGATTGGGTCGTTAATCAGGTGTTTTCAGGTCGGATCTTCTGGAGCTTGTTTGTTCTTTTGATATTGTCTTTGCTTATATCATAAACAAAACTATCGTCTAGATAATTGTATGATCCACCTTGTGTTTTGTGTTACCTTTGATGATAGAGTATATATGTAGTTGAACGTATAGGTGATGAATTGCAATCATGAATTATATATATAAGAAATTGCACCAATTTTATAACATCTCGAATAGGGATTTGTTCTAACACTAACAAATTGATAGATCAAAATCAAATTGAATTGTGATCATGTCTTACTAGTTAACACATCTAACCAGCTACAGTAAAAATCTAATTTGTAGTAGTCGTCTAGAGTGGTGATATAAAATTTGTCATGTATGCTACTTAGTTTGGATTTGTGGAGTCTCTGCAACCCTTGTCAGTACCTATCTTTTATGTTATATTTTAAATTAATCATTCACTTGTATTTTTATATACTAATTCTATGGATGTAATACATTATTTTAGTAAATGGAACAGAATACAGATCCCTCTTCTACTTCTACTATATCACGAGCAATTCTTTTTTTTTTTTTTTTTTTTTGAGCCGGTGAAAATTAGGGCCTTGCCTTAAGGCGGGATCCCTATGGCATCCTTACGGATGAGAGCTAGAAGCTCATGATGGTTCCAAATGGTTTCCCATGAGAGACTGTGGCCCAGAAATGCAATTTTGTCGGCCACAGAGTTACACTGCCTACTCCCATGATGAATACGAACTGACTCGTAACCCCGTAGGGATACGAGAATGTCTGTAATAATCCTTTCAATCTCCCATGGACATCGGATTTGTCCTAAGACAGCTTTGATAACAATGATATTATCTCCTTCTATTTCCAACTTTCTGACATTTTTCTGTTTTGCTTTCCTCACTCCATCCCACAGTGCTAATGTTTCTGCCATCAAGACTGAAACTTTCCCATATGATCTGACAGACCCGTCAATTGGGTTTCCGGTCTCATCACTTATAATGGAACCTCCCGTAGAGTTACCATTAATTAGCTTAGATCCATCAAAATTTAATTTTGCATAGCTCCAATCTGGTCTCTTCCAACCTCGTGCTTTTATTCGTGGTCGGTTTCTTAAACATGCACCCTTATTCGGACTTGTTTCTTCGTCCTCAACCCATTCTTTCGCCTGCTTCCATTGCTTTAATTGATTGCGGATATAAAGACTTAGGTCTTGAATGAGATCGTTGGGCGTTTGTTGGAACAATAGCTTGTTTCGTTGATGCCATATGCCCCACCAGGCTACTGCTAATTCAATGAACTCTTCTTTTCTTAATTTGTTATGTAGCTGAAATAATATATTCCGAGGGTTCATTTGTGATAGGTTCTGATCTCTAAGTACACGTTCTGTATTGACATTTATACTCTTTATCATTTCCAAAGTATGCGGGCATTCAAGTAACAGATGTATCGAGTCCTCATGTGTAGCGTTACACATGAGGCATCCTTGAGGAAAGACAACGCCTTTTTCAATAAGCCTTTGTTTCGTAGGCAGTCCATTCATGTCAATTTTCCAGAGGAAATTCCTTACTTTTGGGTACGTATCCAATTTCCAGATCCAAGCATTGGGGTTCACAGTCGTAGTTTCTTCTTTTGTTATTAGGCTTATTGCTGATTCCGTGGAGTACCAACCATTCCTGCTTGGGGCCCAGATTAATTTGTCGTTGATATTATTCTCGGGGATTGGGATTTCTACTATTTTCTCTATCACTTCATTAGGAACTACATTAAGAAGTTCATTTATTTTCCATCTCTTGTCTGAAGAAATGAAGTGTTGAACTTTGGTTTCCACATTTACCACATTATTTGTAGCTGCCCACTCTATAAGCGGTTCATCTGTGCGCCATCTGTCCTTCCAAAAATTAATTTTTTGTCCATTTCCTATTTGCCACCTCAAACCTTTCTCAAATTCTGGCTTTAATTTCATCAATTGTTTCCATTGCCATGAACTATTCGGCTTTATTTTATACTCCGAGAACGCACTTCCTCTCAAATATTTTTCGTTAACCACTTGTACCCAGACATTGTCTGGCTCGGTAAGAATTTTCCATAGCAGCTTCATTTGGAGCGCTTTGTTCATATCTTCCGCTTTCCTTAATCCTAGACCCCCATATGCCTTTGGTTTGCATATTCGGTCCCATCCTATAAGTGGCTTATATTGTCTGTCTTTATTCCAGAAGAAGGTTCTGTTTATATTGTCAATTTCATCATTAACCTGTTTTGGCAACATGAAACTTTGCATTAGGTAGTTCTGTTTTGTAGTTAAATTCGATCTGATTAAAACTGTTCGTCCTTCTTGAGATAACGTATTGGCTTTCCATTTCGTTAGCTGTCTCTGAGCATTTCCAACAACGTCCTGAAAGTTTTCTTTACTCACTCTTCCGTTAATAATCGGACACCCTAGATATTTTTCTAAATTTTCCATCGTGCTTATCCCTAGAGTTTGTTTGATACTTTGCTTCTGTTGGTTAGCCACCTTCTTAGAAGTGTGAAATGCGGATTTATGATAGTTTACTTTCTGTCCTGTAGCTGCACAATACTCTTCAATAATCCTCTTCATCTGATTACATGCACTTTGGTTTCCTTTGGCAAATATAATAATATCGTCTGCAAATGCTAGGAAGGGCACTCTCCTACCTCCTCTTGCTATTGGGAATCCTATAAGTGGCTTTGGACACTCACTTACTTGCTGGAGTTTTCGGGCAAGCAGTTTAGCACCAATTACAAATAGATATGGCGATAGCGGATCTCCTTGTCTCAGTCCTCGTTCAGGTACAAATGGAGCAGTGGGTCCATTGTTCACCAGAACTGATAAGGATACGGTACAAACACACTCCCGAATCCACTTCACAAACTTGTCGTCAAAACCAAATTGGTATAGGATCAGGAACAGGAATTCCCAGTCTACCCTATCGTACGCTTTTTCCATATCCAACTTTACTGCCATCCATCCTTCTTTCGCTTGGCTTCCTCTAAAGGAATGAAAAATTTCATGTGCTATAAGCACGTTGTCTTGTATTGCCCTCCCAACAACAAAGGCCCCTTGCAGCGGGTGGATAATTTTGGGCATAACCTTCCTTAATCTTTCGGTTAGGATCTTGGCTATTATTTTATATATCGTCGTGCATAGGCTAATAGGTCTATAGTGGTTTGTCGTCGAGGGGCTATCATTTTTTGGTAGTAGCGAAATGAACGTATGGTTATTTTGTTTCATGATCTTTCCCGAATGGAAAAAGCCTTTGACCGCTTTTATTACCGTTGGGCCAACAATGTCCCAGTACTTTTTGTAAAACTCCGCTATCATGCCGTCTGGACCTGGAGATTTGTCCGAACCAATTAGAAAAACAATATCTTTTATTTCTTGATTCGTTACAGGCTTTGTCAGTCCCTCATTATCCTCTTCCGTTATTTCCTTGCCTATAAGCGTCAGGTATTCCTCAAGAGTAGCAGTGTTTATTTGTTCTTTTTTATACCACTTGTAGAAATCATTTCTAATTTCTCGACAGATATTTTCTTCTCCCACGATCTGGGTGCCATCAGATGATGCTATCGTTCTTATGGTTTTGTGGTTTCGCCTCCCTGTTGCTATTTTATGGAAATATCCAGAATTCGAGTCCGTAAGTTTTACATGCTTTGTCTTTTCCCTTTGCCTCCAGTACGTTCTGTGAAATTGTAATATGCACTCCTTCTTTCGTAATAACCGCAGTTGTTTCTGGACAAGGGCCGGTTGCGGGGATTCAACAATCTGCTGTTGCAAATCAAGGAGGGTGTCCTCAATTTCCCGCAATTGTTCAAATGTATTTCCAAAGGTTTTTCGTTTCCATTGCGTCGTGTAAGTTTTGAGCAACTGAGTTTTCTTCATGAGCTGGAACATGCAGGACCCTTGAAAACAGGCCCTCCATGATTGTTTCACAACATTTCGATAGTCCTTTCTCATAAGCCACATCTTCTCCATCTTAAACGGTGCCGCTTTACTCAATCTACTATTTGCAATATCAACTGATATTTTACAATGGTCGGATGACGTGAACGCGTGGTTGTGAGTTCGAATTCCTGGAAACCATTGTAGAATTTGCTCACTAACAATTACCCGATCTAATTTTTCATAAGTATTATCGATCTCTGTTTTGTTCTTTCGACAAGTGAATCTATTTCCTGTAGTAGGTATATCACATAGGTCACAAGCGTCCTTCAAGTTTCGAAGACGTTGGAATCTACTAGCCGTAGGTATACTTCCTCCTTTTTTGTCACCAACTTCTTGGATTTCATTTAAATCGCCTATGATTATAATGGGGATATTAATTTCGAGTACACAACTAATAAACTCAGTCCAAAGTTGTCTTTCTGAGTCTCATTCGGTGGTGCATACAGAAAGCATAACGCAATTACACACCCTGTTAGTAAATTCACGTGTTTCATGATGATATATCTAGACTTATGAACTAAAATTCCAACTTGTTCACTAATGAACTAGTGTTCTTTCCACATGACACATATGCCCCCGGCTCTACCTTCAGCCGGAGACCATGCTGTATTGTCAAACCCAGCGCGTCTCCAGACTTGGTCACTCGGAAGCTTGTCCGTTTTTGTTTCAACAATAGCCATAATTTGAATATGCTCAATTTTACAGAATGAGTCAATTTCTGGCCAGAAAGATTTCCTACCCATTCCTCTACTATTCCATAAAGCGACTTTCATTTATAACTTGATCTGTAGGGGTGGCCGACTACTCCCCTGAGTAGGTTACACTCTATGTTCATTAATCCATATATACTCTCACACACATTCAAACCAGTTTTCGTTCTCCCATGACAGTTATACATAGTACAGCCCAAACCTATCTCACAATAATGATCAATTAACCTGAACAAACCAGCCCATCTCCCATTTCGACTTTCATTTCCCATGACAAAATTACACTCGTTACAACAATTCAATGCACATGCCTTCATTACCCACCAGTGTAATTCCAAGATCCCTTTGATCCTGTACACACAACTATCCCTGTCCAAGCTTCTATTATTACAAGGCATGCTGATTAACATCACCTCAGAATCAGATCCATTACAACACCATTCATAAAACCCATTCATCATATTATTACACTTTTTAGTTCTAGCTACCACCTCTGGGGTCGAAATCAGATTGCTACTTGCATATTTTATAAACAAACACTTAAGACGATCCAAAATTCCTACTCTGTAGGACAGTTGTATTCCCATATGATAGATATCCATAATATTCTTGTTTGCATAGACACCAATAACAGTCCAAGAAAGCTTGTAAAGGTTCAATAACAAATACACTTCCATATGACTGTTTACTATATGCTTATTGCAATATAGATTCATCTCCTTCAAACTAAAAATATTACAGCATGAGAGATCAGAGTACAAATTACAACGCCAAAAATCAAGATCAATCATGAGTTGATCACGCGACCCCTTGTTGCATAGCATCCATAACTTATTAACAAAGACAGAAGGTGGTGACTGCATCACCCAACTACTACCCTTCGCACTCCAATCGTCCTTTAAGCAGATCATACAACAGCTGAGGGCAAACAATTCCCTGCCATAGAAGAGTTTAATTCTCATACTAGGAATATAAGTGTCAGGCATAGATAAATTGAGGCCTACATTCTCAAGTTGGCTTAGAGAAAGGTCATCATCATCACCATGATTATCAGGTAGAATATAATGTCCTATATTGTACTCGACCAAGAAAAAATTCAGAGCAATCTGCCCATTACTAGGCTGTAACAAAACAAAGCACAAAGTCTGCTTACTCAAAGCTGCATGTATGCTCAAAATATTATTACTAGTTGTCTCACCAGGGAGTGTTTTCATCATACTATGGGGGTAATCCTTAGGAATAAACCAACAAGCATTAAGTAGGAAATTTCTTATGATTTCGATAATATATACTCTTTGAAAAAAATCCATTTTAACTCTATCTTTATCCAGCCAAATCATGGTACAAGTTTGTAGAAAACTTCTAGTGACAAGCTGAGTAGTCAGCCAGATTGAACATAATTCCTTGATTTCATAAAGTCTTATTAGCACCCAAGAATACCAATATTGGTTTCCAATACACCAGTTATAGACGATAGGGATTCTTCTTAATAATAAACTTACGAGCACTAACGAATACTCATTGTTGTTTCCTGTAAACCAAGTAGGGTCAATAGAGGTTGTTCTTGAAAAAATTCCATATATAATTATATCTATTCTACTAATATTGTAGGGGACATAAACCTCACACTCTAGCATATTACAGCATTCTATGAGATTTCCAGTCATGAGAACATACAAGGATTAACCATTAAGGCGAAAGATGTTCTGTAGGCTGCTTAACAACCTCTTAGGGGGTTCATCACCTTTCAAAGCACTACCCTCTAAGGCTTGAAAAGCCATGGTAGTTAGTTCTTCAACACATTCTTTAGGATTTTCTTTAGTTGGTTGTTCATTAAGGAATGTAATATCCGAGCGTACCCAAAAAAATCTCACCCTCTGTATCAATCTAAAGATCTCACATATAGGCATATAGATCCAATCATCAATATTCAAATCAGCATAGTAAAGGATGGAGAAGCATAACCTGACAAGAACCCTGTGGATCAAGGCCGAACAACCGTCCTTTGGAAGGAGAGCGCAGTCCTTCCATCTGTCTTTAGAAGACGAGGAAAGGTAGGAAGTCCCCTGGATTGAGAACCAACGCCTCGTCCCCACCCTTCCATGAATGAACAGGTTTAAATAGTGGCACAACTTCATCAACCCTAGCCCTTGTTTTGATTTTGGTCGCTTGATAATCAGCCCGTTCTTCCTTTTTCGCCGCCTCCTAGTGCACATCCGAGTGGATTCAGCGACCCCTTGAACTTTAATCGTTCCTTCAATTGACCGACGATACTTCTCGAAGCTATGCACCTCTTGACAATTTCCGGAGCAATGGAGCACCAGACTTGCATTTTTCACTTTTCGGTTTCTTTCGGATGCATTACAGATAGAAAGGAGGAGGATTAGCTTCAATATTAGGCTGAAACTCGATCTCGATCGAGATCTAGGGTTCTTAAATTGGGGACTTGATTTGGGGCTGGGGGCTGGGAACTGGGGTCGGGGGAAAGAGGGCTTAGGTTTCATTTTTTTCACGGGAGCGTTTTCTTTTTGGGAGCCTAAATTTTCTTCAGTATATCACGAGCAGTTCTATTTAAGGACGGAAGAGAGAGTAAAGATGGTCAATGTCATGGAAAAGCAATAGAAATCATTGAAAGAATTGTAAGTCATTATTCTATAATTTTTAAGTTTTGTAAGAACTGTTACATATTGTTCTGAAAGTGTTAATTTCTACTATATATTTATGCTGGTAATATAGTTAGAAATGGATATGATACATCCATGTACTTCTTTGTAAGTAAAAAAAGTTTAACTGATGTTTCTTCAATATTTTATTATGAAACTCATCTTTCATATAAATCAAGTGAGTACGTAAATAAATGTAGCTAATATTTAAGCATTGAAAATGGAAGTTTGTGGCTAAGAAATAAAAATTATTATCTTAATGGATAATGGGATTGATTGTAGGATGAAGATGGATTTGATTGTTAATAGTGGACGACGTAGATCATATTCTAATGGATGGTGGGATATAATATTTGTATACTATTTTTGGTTGATTATTTAATATTATAGAGTATATATTCTTGTTAAATCTTTCTTTTGTCCATGTTATTTAAATGTGATGTTGTACTCATCCATCTTGCTATACTCATAGAAACTCAAATCGGGTTGAATTAAGATTGTAATTGGGATATAAAACTAGTTATTTGATATATGTTTAGAGAATTAGCTCATAGTCTAAAGCTCAAGATACATATTCAGAAAGTCAAAGTACTAAGAATCTTTCAAACTTAGAGCATTAGCTCGTGCTCATTTCCCTTAATGAGTTACTCATAACATTAGATGGTACTCCTTTCTCTTAATGAGTTATGAGAGATTTAACTTTCTTCATTTTTTTTAACTTTACATGTTTATTTTTATTTTTTTTGCAGGAGATGGTACCAACATTAATGGACATTTATTGTTAGAAGACATAATCTAGATATTTTTATATTTTGGTAGGTTTTATATTTTGGTTGTATTTGTGTTATTGATGATTATACATAAGTAATGACAAATGACAATCCTGATAGACATATTTCATCTTGTTTCAAAATGTTACCAATATGATTTCTATTATTAATGAATTTTTTTTTTTTTTTTTTTTTGACAAGGTGAGAATTCGAAGTACCGGACAGACCCGATAGATCGAGAGACCGAGAACAAGCTCGGTAGCCGGAAGAACCGACTAGACATACAAAATAAAACGAAACAAACAAAACGAGAAAAGAAAACAAACAACAAGCAACAAGAACCTAACAAAACAGCTGAGGAGTTTAGGAGAGAATAAGAGAAAGGCAATTCCGCGGGTTAGATGAGGATCTAACACAGGCGTGTAGAGCCGCCGGAGAGCAAGACAGCAAGAAGCCGACTTGAGGAGGTGTGACAAGACGCCTGAAAAGGAAACACACCACCTGGACAACCTCCGAAACATGATCTCGAACTCCAATCCAAAACTCAAGCGATAGCCAGGAACTTGAAACTTGCGGAGCAAGAAAAACAAACAAACTTGCGGAGCAAGCATCAAACTTGCGGCGCAAGCATCCCAAACTTGCGGCGCAAGCATCCAAACTTGCGGCGCAAGAACTGCTTCAAGATCCGGCGAGGCCGGACGAGGACCTTCTCGGCGGTGGTTGTCATCTCGACGAGGATCTGGCGCTTGGCACCGGTCGATTCGGCACCCAGACCAGGCAGATGGTTGGGTCGGAAACCCACTGGCGGCAACGGGTCATAGGGTGGGGCTGCTTCATGGGGGCGTTTTCCTTGGGAGCTCTACTTTATGGATCTAGTGTTTGGGTCCAAATCGCCATAACAGAAGAGGGCAGGAAACAAAGGGTCGGGGGTCTGAGAAATCTTGAGAGAAGGCAGAGCACCTCTCTCTAGATTCCCCTTCCTATTATTAATGAATTATTTTAATTTCATACAATAGTGTTGATTGTATGGATCCATGAACGGATACAATCATGCCTATAACTACAGTTATTTTATGCCAAAATTACCTAGAATATCTAGAGATTAATAATCCGGTGTATATACCTCAAAGATTATACCACGGATTTCAGAACCCAGTGTATAAACCTCAAATATTATACCACGGATTCAGAACCCGGTGTATATACCTAAGCATTATATCCAGAACATCAATACTCGATGTATATATCGTAAACTTTATGCCTCGGTCTGTAACAAGCGGCGTATTTTTTTGACAAATAACTCGGATAAACTACACTTATATATAGCTCGGTTATAAATCTATCCGGGGTATTTGAGAATCTAATACACCGGATATTAAAACTGTGGAATAAAATCACGGACATTATTTAATCCGGGCGTAATCCGGTGTATTAGGTTATTGACCAAATACCTCAGCAACCTTTACCCCGGACGTGATCCGGTGTATATGAAGAGAAACGCCCGGGGTATTTAAGCTCTTTTGTAGTAGATCTTTTCCATTTATTAATTGTTGACTTCCTTTTATTTATTGTATCATTGTGTTTTGTATTATTTGTTATCAAGTAAAAAACAAAAAAAACTTCTTCCTCAATTAAAAAAGATGTGTATAGGCTAGTGGACACTTGTACTCGTTTAGTTGATGAGTAGTTTGTGCTAGATTGGTTATTAATAGGTTTTTTAGTGTTGATATTTATGCATTCCATATTTGCTTGAGGTTGCCTTGCTTGTTGTGGTACGGGTCACTTGCTTAAACATGGGGGCAACGGTTTATGCTTTAGCTGAATTGTTTGTGGAACTCTGAGGTTTCTCCAACATTATTACATATATTCAATGATACTACTCCATTCTTGGTAGACATCCATTTGGACCATTTGCTTAGGTTTTCTGTTTTAATGAAACCATCAACCATCATCTAACATTTGGTACTATAACAATTGGAGAAGAATCATCATCTCCAATTAGAAGAGGTTTTTACTACATTGTGCATATATTCCATGCATATAAAAGAGGTGTTCTATTTTATGTTTTTACTGATTTTTATTTACTTCACTTGTAGTAACTAAGGAGCAAGTCTAGCCAGGACAGGGGCAAGGCTCAACTGGTTGACACTAAACTTCATATTTATAAGAAGAGCATGCTTGTCCATAGATCTTCTGAATCAACCGATGCCAACAACAACTCTGGCGATATTGTCCTTGCTAAGAGATTGGAAACTATTTGAGTTGGAAAAAAGAAGGATGGCGCCGAAGGTAGCAAACGGAAGGGCAAGAAGAATGGCGCTGAAGGTAACAAACGGAAAGGAAAAGGTGTTGATCCAACTCAAGAGGCTTCTGAGCCTGCTCCTAAAAGAAGAAGGAAAGTTCTAGCTTGTAAGGATAAGTTTCTCGTTGATACTAAACATTCTAAAGGGATCCCACTAATGAGATATCTTTATATGGAGCTTTCTACTCTGGTCACAAGGTCATATTTAAAAACTTTGGTGGATATTCTAAAGCACTGTGAGTCTATACCTGTGAAGTTCAATGCCATTAAGGAAATGTGCTTTGAACACCTTTTTAAATGAAACTTTAAGGACCTTCCCAACAGGCTCTGCCATCATGTTGTTAGCTGTTTTGACCCTGCTACTGGTATGCTGAGGGTTGGTGACGCTGATTTGCAAATTACTGTTGAAGTGTTTCGCTCCTATCTTGGTTCACCTCGTAGTCCCAAGAAGATAAAAGTCCTAAAAGTTACAATAAAATCTGGACTATACAGTAGCTTTAGAGAACAGTATGTGGATGAAAAGAATAATATGGTGCCTTTTTCATCTCTGAAACGACTCCATGTTTGTGATAAGCTCAAGGATTACTCCAACACCAGGGCATGGTTCAGGCGTAATTTCATTGTACTATTCTACACCCTTTTTGTTAAGAGTATACAGAACGACGGTGTCAATGTGAAGATTCTGGATTCTCTTCTCGATGTAAGGTAGATATAAGATTTAGATTGGTGCAGTCTAGTGGTTCAGAAGTCTAGTGGTTCAGAAGTTGTTGAAATAGTATTTTGAGAGGGTCTCCATTGTTGTTGTTGGTGTGATATATTGTTCATCTCTATTGCCATATTGTTGTTCTTTGTCTCAAAATTTGTTCATATCAATTTGTTCAACTCTATTCCACAACTGTTCAATTTTGTTGCAAATTTGTTCAACTCTTTTGCTAATTTGTTCATATCTATTTCCATATTGCTACTCTTTCTCTAAAAATTTGTTTATGTTAATTTGTTCAACCCTATTACACAATTGTTCAACCTTATCGCACATTTGTTCAATTCATTCTACAATTGTTCAACCCTATCGCATATTTGTTCAACTCTATTTTATATTTGTTCAATCCTATCGCATATTTGTTCAACTCTGTTGCATATTTGGTCAACTCTATTCCTATATTTGTTCAACCCTATCGCATATTTGTTCAACCCTATTAAACATTTGTTCAACTCTATTTTACATTTGTTGTACCCCACTTCACATTTGTTCAACTCTGATTATGGTTTTATTTCAGATTATCTAATGCGATATATTGTCTCACCTCCTACGACAGGCCCTATACCATAAGGAAACTCCCTATTGCTGGGTATTTCAACTTTGACATCCTATCTGAAAGGTAGAGTTTTGAAGAAAAGAAGGGTGGCTGTTGTGGATGCTGAAGCAACTGGTGGTGATGTTGGACCAAGACCTTCTTCTACTAAGGGGATGCTCCAAGAAACATTGATCTTGAAGGTTGTGATGATGTATGTACATTATGTTTGTTTTAGAGATTTTTTTATCTTCTTTCATGTTTTGTTTCTTTTAAAATACTTTTCATGATTTTGTTGTTCATGTCAGTCATTCATCAAAGAGCACTTGAAGATGTCTACGGAGTTAACCAATATCATGAAGAATTTCTTGCATCTTGTAAAGAAAGCTCCGTCTGAAATTTCTGGCAATGGCCTCTTCATCAAAATCAATGATGCTTTAGAGAAGCTTGTGGGGCTGAAGGTGGAGGCTGGTTCGACATCACAACAAGATTTTTTTCTCATCCATCTTTACGAATTTTTGAAGTATTGCACCAACAAACTAAAAGGTTGGGGTCAGAATTGATTTCTTCGTCCATCTAGTCTTTATGTTTATGTATCTAGAAGGCACCTTCTTCACGCTAATGTTTTTGAATACTAGAAACATATGTGAACATGGGATTCTAATATTCATAAACCTGTTGCACGAGCAAACAAACTCTTTTGTGGACAGGACTTGTTACACAATGTACACTTTCCCAAACTGACAGCTGACATGACATGTATAGATGTCATCTTCTCTGACCAAATTCGTCATGCCAC
Source organism: Polygonum maritimum (assembly GCA_963924305.1). NCBI lineage: Eukaryota > Viridiplantae > Streptophyta > Magnoliopsida > Caryophyllales > Polygonaceae > Polygonum > Polygonum maritimum. The sequence continues at coordinate 10,389,715 of OZ002736.1, read as the reverse complement.
ATTCAAACACTGAAGCAACAATTTCGGTTTGAATATCATAGAAGACGCTTATGATGTAAACAGATGCACGGTACTTTTCTAACTCAAGCGGTGTCATCAGACTCGGGGAGCAAGTAGACGATTCAAAGTCCAACCTTCCTTGTTCATGCCTCTACGAATCAATCACACTCTCAAACTACATCATGAAAATAACCAAAGACGATGTCGACCCAATGAAATGTGAGAAGAAGTAGTTTTGGCTTTCAGACCGCGAAGTCGTTATCAAGAGCCCACCCATGTCAACGTCTCGGAAGAATGCAGGTATCCACAAGCGTCGTTCAAACATGGCTTGAAACCAAGTGTTTGATTGAAGACCGAAATCGCCTATAATGGAATGCCACGTCTCCTTGAACTCTTCGCATCTAATTTCATTGTTCCATGCAAGCTTTTTGAACTTGCTACTAAATTGTTCATTAATAGGCATATCATTTCTGACCTTTGACGGTATCTTGAACATTATATGCCACATACAGAAACGATGCACAACATTCTCAAACACCTTCTCAATTGCTTGCTTTACCGCGGGATCTTGATCAACTAAGATGATAAACGGTTCATGCCCCATTGCTTGTTTGAAGTTTTCAAATAGCCACACATACAACTCCAGATCTTCTTTAATTCAAAAGCAATCCAAATGCAAAAGTGATGCTCTTCTTATTGTTATCAACTCCAGTAAATGGTACAAATACCATTTCGAACCCGAGGGCAAAACAAGTAATATGTTCAACTGTATTAGGGAATTGTTCAACTAGAATAGCAATTTGCTCAATTGAGATAGGATTTGGTTCAACTAGGATACGGATTTGTTCAATTGAGATATGATTTTGTTCACTTAGATTAGGGATTTGTTCAACTTGGATAGCAACTTGTTCAGCTAGATAAGTGATTTGTTGAACAACAGAATACAACACATGTTAAAATACGGATTTGTGCGATTGAGATAGATATTTTTTCAACTGAGATAAGGATTTGTCCATACTTGTTTGACTTGTATGTTGTATCAGTAGAGATGACATCTCCAAAATAGAAAAAGCGTTTTCTTGCAAAATGATCACACTAGAAAAAATTATATTTTTTAATTGTTGTTGTTCATCAACATCTTATTCAAATCAGAAGGCATCGCACCTCTCCTTTTTCCTGAATAAGTTATCAATAATCATCTGAGCATCACATCTAGCCATGAAGGAGTTCAAATCTCTTTTGAAATTCTTAAAATCTATGATAGTCGCACCAATTAGCGTATGACCAGTAAACTCCTTATAGACCTTGTATGACTTGCTTGTGCCAATGTTTGCCTTGATGCAATTCATAATGAATTCTTTATGGAATCTAGTGAGCTTCCTACTGTTCTTGGCAAAGTGTTT